>OZ018327.1:132404276-132664496 GCA_963969495.1 Ceratothoa steindachneri
GCCGACCCGCCTTGTTTATGATCCTTCCCTTATTCCAGATCCTTCCCTCCCACTCGAAAGGGGGATTAAAGCTTGTTGAGTTATTTTCCCCTCATATTTAAGGGTGTTTGATTTCTGGGTTGGGGCCATGTGGATGTTCCGAGACTGTGCCCTTGGGTCTCTCAGTCATGAGGGAAATGACATCAATTATAAAGACTCAAGAGTTACCCACGGGTCAGGCGAGAGGCTCGGAGTGCGTCCTCAATCACTCCATTTAAAATGGTCCCGTTTCTTCTCCCTGTGCTATTTTCTGGGCGCTTTTGCACCCCTGGAAGAGCGCCATTTCCGTCCGGAATTATGGCCGCAAAGTCACCTGCTGTCGTCGCCCGAAAATCAAGACTTTTGAACTCTGTAGGGCTTATTTAAGCAAGCACTTTTTAAAGCCAGTATTAATCTGGCCCCTTTTAATTTTTTGTTTTGCCATTGCACGTTTGTCATTGCAAATCCTGTTAGTACTTGGCATTATCCAACATTTGAACCCCGTAAGGGGCACGGCGATTTGCCTTCCTGGCAAAATTGCCTTGCTGAGACTCTGCGCCCCGTCCGCACCACCTTAGCTTCTTTCTGACAGCCCCCCCCCGCCCCCAAGATGGACTTGGTCCCTGAAGTTACCCAGCCCCAGATGGTGAAACCTGGATCGATACCAAGCACTGAACCCGAGTCGGCCCCTGTGCAAGGTGCTCCTCAAACGTCTCCGGCCCCCGAGGCCTTCCAAGAAGAGGGATCTCCTTCCCCGGGTGGTGCTCTTATGACTGGCAAGACCTTCTCCATTTCAGAGAAGGATCTTGCTGAAACCGGTCCATCTGGTTTATGGGCTCCTGCCGGCGGAAGGGAGAAGCGGGTATATTCCCCGCGCTCCCCTTCCAAAAAGAAAAGAAATAGAAAAATAAAAAAACGGGGCTCCTCACCAACTGCCGTTTCGCTCTGCGACCAAGTCAAGATAAGCACGCCCGGCTCCGGTGCACCCCCGGATGGGAAGCCACAGACTAAATAAAAAGTACGCAGAGAGGAGCCTCGAATAAGTCAGGGCCACTCATTCAGACGTTTTTCGCTCCACTGATGGCAGCATGATGGCTAAGGGCAAAATGATCCATTGGAAGAGAGCTCTAGCTAGCGTGATTGGTAGAGAGCCGAAGGTGATCCGTTTCTCGGACGGTATCCTTCTGGCGAATCCCTCCGAGGCGGACATGATTAGGGCCCTTCGGACACTTGATGGCACGCCGACGAATGTGACGCCGCACTCTACCATGAACTTTGTGAAATGAGTGGTTTATTCGAGGGAACTCGTAGACTACTCCATTCATGACATCACCTTAGAGCTAGCCGACCATGGAGCGGTCAAGCTCGAGCGTGTGATCATAAAACAGGGAGGGGCCTCGAGACCCATTCCTACACCCTTCGTCACGTTTGATTGTGACAAGCGGTAGCTGATGGTATCGCTACCGCGTGAATGCGGCCGTGCCATTGCCGCGGAGGTGCTACTACTGCCAGTGGTTCGCCCATACAAATCACTCATGTAGACGTGCAAAGTCGGGGTTACCCTAAGTCTGTGGAAGTTGCCCCAAGGCCACACACGATAAGTCTAAATCGTGCCAAGTGTGTCGATTGCGGAGAGCCGCACCCTGCTACTTCGAAACAATGTGGTGCATATCTCCCTGAGAAGAAAAGCCTGGCTGTTCAGGCACAGGAACGTCTCTCATTTTTGGCGTGCCCGGCGCTGACTGGGACGTCCTATGACGCAATGTTAAGAAAGACACCCTTTGCTCCAGGTCGACAAGCACAGTCGTTTCCGCCCGGATTTAGAACCCTTCTGCTGGTTCTACCTACCCCGGGCGCTCCTCTGGTAAAGCTGGCAGCACAGAGGGTTCAAACCCAGACCCAGCTAAAACAAGGCTCCCCCAGCGTGACAGTTTCCCGTAAGGTGAAACTGCTGCGTGCCTTAACCGAGTCGATAGACTCGCAGGAGGCAACACACATAAAGTTCGTCGCCAGGCCATCTTCCGGGGTTCCTAAGCTGTCCCCCGAAAGGAGGACAGCACTAAAGCAGTTTCGGCTCCTACGCCCACACCCAGTGGTAGGCTGGGTTGCTCGGAGACGATGTATCCTCCAAAAGACGGACCCCTGTTTCCGAAACCGCCCCGCCTGCCTAAGATTCCGAGACGGAGGGAGGAAAGAACTCGTTTGGCGAGCTCCCCTTTCCCCGATAAGTCTACGGAGACAGTGCCTTCAGCTAATTGTCTGGCCAACAGCGCCCTCTTCTCTTCGAAGAGGGCGCTCGCATCTCCGAGCTAGGCCTGAAGTGCATATTCCTTCAATGGAATTGCGTCGGACTCCGGGCCAACTGTGAGGAGCTGCGGAGACTCGTCTCTCCCCATTCCCCGTTAGCTATCCTTTTGCAGGAGTCCATTCTGGAGGCCGGTCAAGAGGATGCACGATTTACACCCGGCATGATGTCTCCGTTCTTCTCTTCGCTTTAGATACCTCCTTTCAGGCAGTAGCTGCGCAGCTGCACCTGGATAGGTGGTATACTGTTGTTTCCTCGTAAATACCACCATCAGCCGACTTCGACGCGGGGGACTTCTGCTGCGTCTTGTCATTTGTGCCGAGGAAGTTTCTCTTGCTCGGAGATCTCACTGGTAGACACCCCCTCTAGGGAGACTACTCGTTTAATCCCAGATGCCAAGTCCTTGCCGACCCGATCGACGAGCTGGAGATAGGTATCCTATATTTGGATGAGTTTACGTATCACTCCCTGAGAACCTCTTCATTTTCCTGCCTCGATCTATCTTTGTTCTCTCCCGATACACAGCCTGATTTTGAATGGGGATTAGTTGATAAGCTCCTTGTTAGGGACCACTTTCCCATTCAAATATCATTTTCTGGACCCCTGCCGCCCGAGACCCCGCCCCGGTAGTTTTTGGCGCTGGCGCAGTGCTCCGCATTTCAGGTAATGACTGATTTATCTTTCATTCGAGGAGTTTAGGTCGGTAGATGAGACCGTTGATTTCTTCTCCGACAACCTCAGCGCCGCGGGCCTGACTACTATTCCTAGGACGTCTGGCCGTTTTGCAAGCCGACCACTCCCATGGTGGTCGGCCGAGTGTGAGACGGCCCTTAAACAGAAGCGTTATGCGTACATGAGCTATAAGCGCCGCCCAAACGATTTCAGTGTCGCTGAATTTCGTCGGGCTAGGGCTAGGTTCCGTTATATTTCGAAGCACGCCCGCCGCTCTTCTTGGCGGGCATACGTGTCTTCACTTAACGGGAAGACCCCTTTAGCAGAGGTGTGGAGGGGAGTCAAAATGATTCGGGGCAAGTTCTCGCAGGACCCTCCTCCCGTTCTCCAGGAGAATGGGACCGCAATCTCGGACCCCGCGTCCGTGGCGGAATCCTTCGTGACCGCTTTTTCCGCATTCTCTAGCCGGGGTGCTGCTCCGCCAGCATTCAATGCACGCCGTCATGTCGCGAAAGGCCGCCGGCTTCACTTTACCTCCAGAGGCGGAGAACCCTCCAACGACAGTTTTACTGTGAGTGAGTTGCGTTCCGCTCTCGCTTCGTGCGCGGACACCGCGCATGGCATTTTTGTTATATTTGTTCAACAGGATTTGGGTGGAGGGTCTTCTCCCGATTCCTGTCGAATCGCTACTGTGCTCGCCTTTCGCAAACCGGGGAGAGATCACTCTACTCCGACCGGTTTCCGCCTAATCTCTCTAACCTCTTGCGTGTGCAAGTTGATGGAGAAATTGGTAAATGTTAGACTAGCCTTTTTCCTGGACAGCGGAGGCCATCTGTCTTCTGCACAGTGCGGCTTCCGCTTGTTCCACTCCACGTCGGATGCTCTGCTCCGACTGGAAAATGCCGTCTGCGAGCCTTTTCTTTGTACACAGCACTACGACACGGTGTTTTTCGATTTGGAGAAGGCCTATGATACCGCATGGCGATACGGTATCATGGAGACACTCGACACGATGGGGGCGATGGGACGCCTCCCAATGTTTATATCTGAACTTTTGCGAGATCGTCGATTCCGCGTACGGGTGGGGTGAGCCCTCTCCGGACCAAAGGAGCAGGAAGAGGTTGTTCCGCAGGGATGTGTCCTCAGTGTCACACTCTTTGCCCTGAGCATCAACGGCATCACCTCGGTGCTGCCGAAAGATGTTCTCGCTACGCTCTACGTGGACGATCTTTAGATCTCTTTTGGTGCAGCCCAGATGTCAACTCTAGAGCGTCGACTCCAACAGGCATTGAACCGCGTCTCTCGCTATGCCGAAGCGCACAGGTTTCGATTTTCTTTGGCCAAGACTAAGGTGGTGCACTTCTGCCGCCATCTACGGCTTCCCCCCGACCCAGATTTGTTGTTAATGGTGTGCGCCTGGATGTGGTCGAATCGCACCGTTTCCTCGGTCTTGTATTCGACCGACGCCTCACCTGGGAAGCTCATATTCGCAGCCTTAGGGTCTCTTGTACCCACGACATGGACATTCTCCGTTCTGTGACGTTCAGCGCTTGGGGCGCTGATAGGGCTACTGCCCTACTTTTTTATCGATCCTTTGTTCGTTCGAAGCTCGACTACGGATGCGAGTTTTATGCATCCGTAGCCGAGCGTTTATTGCGGAAGGTGGATTCGATCCACATCACCGGCCTTCGCCTTGCGACCGGTGCCTTCCACACTTCCCCCATTGAGAGCCTGTTGGTCGATGCTGGGAAGATGCCACTTGCTCTGCGCCGCGTGCAGTGCATCACTCGACTGTACGCTCGAGCCCGCCGCCTCCCTCAGTCGCCAACAGCTTTCACTGCATCCGCAGCTGATCTCGATGGTGCCCATGCCCCTGAGAGACGCCAGTCATACCCTAAGCCCTTTGGCTTTAGGGCCAGGAAACTCCTTCGATATGTAGATATAGCTCTCGGACCGGTGGCGCCCCTGGTTCTGCCCAGGACGCCACCCTAGAGGGTACCACATTTGGCTATTTGTCGCCACGCCTCTGCTCCCAAAGCTTGTACGGCGCCGGGAGTATTGTGTTCAACCTTTTTGGAGCACACCTCGTGTCACGCTGGAACCGTGCCAATGTATACTTATGGCTCCAAGTCCGAAGAGGGGGTCGGCTTCCACGCCGTTTTCCCTCTGTTTGAAGTCAGCGGAGCTCTACCAGGCGCTGCGTCTGTCTTCACGGCTGAACTGGTGGCAATACACCACTCGGTACGGGAGATTACGCGACGTGCCCAGTTCGGAGACCGGATTGTGATCTATAGCGACTCACAAAGCTCTCGGGGCATTGGAATCTCCGCATCCCCTGGTTCGCGATATCCGTGACACCACGGTTTTGGCGAGCCGGGCAGATGTCGAGATTATCTTCTGCTGGGTTCCTGGACATGTAGGAATTGCGGGGAATGAGCGCGACGATGAGGGCGCCAAAGAGTCCGCGAGGACTCTGCGACCGAACCAGCGTTTCGCTCTTCCTCACACCGACTACATGGCAGGAATACGGGCAGCTCTTCGGACTGCTTAGCAAAGAAGATGGGAGACGGTCGAAGGGAACTTAAAGTTGCGTGCCATTGCGCCGCGACTGTTCCCATGGACCTATCCCCCAATGCCAAGACGGCTTCAGGTTGCTTTCTGTCGTCTCCAAATCGGGCACACTCGTGTGACGCATCGCTATCTGATGGAGCGCTCGCCTGCCCCCTATTGTGACGACTGCGTCGTCCCCCAGACTGTTCGACACATTCTTGTCGAATGTCCCAGTCTGGGTGATCTTCGCGCACGTTACCTGTCCCGGTACCGGGATGGGCGGGGTCGCTACCGCCTGTCCCTTGTACTTGGGACGAGTTCGTGCACATTGACTTGTGGACTTGTTGACTTTTGGGGGGAGGCCGGGCTTCTCCCCTTTATTTAAGTAGGTTCTATTTTTTGTTTTTCTTTGTAGGTTGCACGCTCCTGCACCGGGGTGAGGGGGACATCTTCCCGATGCCGGAAATTGCTTCCTAATTTTTGAGTTTTTTCAATATTTATCATTGTTATTTTTTCATAATTTATTTTAAAGTAGACTTATGCCCAAATGGGCCGTCGCCAGATGGGCTCTAAAGGAAAAATAAATAAATTGGGGGCTCGTATTCAAAGGCAGTTGCCAAACGTTGTTAGGCGCTCCAATGTTCATTGTCTTAATGCAGTTGTCCTTCTCTTCGGGGAGGAGCTAGAAATGAAGCCAAAAATTTGCTTGAAATGAGTGACTGTGTATTGCAAATTTACCTATTTTGTTTATTTGGTTTGTCATTTTATTAAATTTTGAGCTTGGCCCACGTGCCTCAATGAGTGGTCACTAGATTTTCAGTTGTCCATGAGATTGCTTCGACACTAATGGACTTTTTGTGTTGAGTCACGTCCTGTCGACATGACCCACATCCAAATCTAATCACCATTTGCATTTTTGTGTTGCACCGAATTTCATATAAAAAAAAAACACTGAAAATTTTACATTTTTCGTAACCTAAGTCGTGTACTTCATTTGTGCCTTACTTGTACCTTCCTAGTATTTTCGAAATATTTGACTTAATGGAACTGTAACGTTTTTCCTTATTTATATTTTTATCTATTCAATTGATCCATTTGCATCGCTTCTAATCCAGTAAATGGTGGACCAATCAATGCGACCTAGGAACCACCCTCACCCCACCTGATAAATAATATTGCCTATTTTTACGAAATTGTATTAAAAAAAAGTCATTCGAAATAGAAAAAATATACTGAGCTTGTCTTTCTTCTTGACGATATATCCCGATGAATGATCATTTCAGTTTTCCGGTGAGCGGAGCTAGAAGAGACGATAAAACGAGCTATTGAGGATTTGGTGAGGAGAAGTGCGATGGCGATTCGAGGCGAGTGTTGATCGCGTTGTAAAAATAGCCTCAAAGAATTGATTTGGGAACATTGGACCATTTATTAGATAGCGCCCATTTATTGAAAGGCTTTTGTGGTGTGAGGGACGCCCCTCAAATGTTTCCTTCTTTCCTTTTCAGCCATGCATTTTTTTGTTTTTTTACTCCCTCTCGTCTGTCGGTTGGATTCAACCGTCCCCCTTCGTCGTGGCAGTTCCTGGAAATTCTGAGATAACCTTTTCTGGCCTATAGTTTTTAGGATTAATATCTTCGCCTTCTGTCCTTTTGTTTTTCTTTGTTATCTCTGCTTCAGGTGATGTACCCCTGTTCTTGATTCCTATCCCCACTCTTCTGTAAGTCAAGTATTCGTCTTTCTATTATTTCGCCTCTTTTTATCTTTGGTTTTTCCACGCTCCGTTTGCCTGCCACTCTGCTCCCTAACCTTCCTCAGCCCGTGTCGTTAACATTTTAAAAGCCAATTTGGCTCATCCTTCACCTTTTCCCAGCCATCTGTTTATCGCGAGCTCCTGTCCGAGAAGGGGCTCAAATACACGACGCTTGCCAGTTTCGCTTAGGTTTCTCGGCGCCGATGGCATAGCTGTGATCCGTTTCGCTTTCGACCTCCTCGCCCGCCCAGGAATCGTGGGGATAACGGTCTTTGTGACAAAAATAAAAAATCGCACACAAAGAGGTAGGGTTAAAGAGCCATTATTCCCGTCATCAAAATGGGTTTTTGTTGAATCTATCTGTCGCGAGAAAACTTAGATGCCGAGAATGTCCTACGACGGCATGCTATCTGGGAGGAAGAAGACGAGCTTCTTAGAGCGACAGTATTCTACGAAAGAGTCTACCATCTTTTCGTTTCCATATATTGACGATAATCCATCTTTGCCAAAATCTCCGCCTCGAAGAAATGACGCGCCATCCTCTTCATCTGAAGTGGGAACTCCGAAAGGAAAAATTTGGAAGAAAGACCCATGCCATGCTAATTCCAGAAACCATGAAGAGTCCACTGTAGAACTGGTACGATGTGAATCGTCGTCTTCTTTTAACGAAGAGGATCTGCGGCCTCTTGTCACCGACACCATCTTGGTTCAAGACTCTTTCGCCCAAACAGATTGTCTACCAATGCAGTCATTTGTAGCGCCATGTTCGAAAACCACTGCACATTTTGATAACCGTGGCGGAAAGAAATTAATTTCCCCTTGTGCTCATGCCAACGAAGAGTTCGTCACCCTTTCTCCTCCCTGCGTTTCTACTTCGTACTCGAACTACGGATACGTGGTTCAGGAGAACGAGTGGGAAGATGCAATCCCCTCCAAGGACGAGTCGGACGAAACCTTGAGAAGGCTGTCTAATGCCACTCGTCACCTGGAGCTGTACCCCGATAAGGTGTTCCTCTACCCTTATCTCTACTCTCCTCATACTCGGAACGGGCATTTGGTTAGGCGTCATTACGGTGGCGGGCATAAAGACTGCCCTAACCCCTACGGAAAGACGGAAATGGTTCCGTTGCCATCACCCACGTCGTTACTGGCTGAAGGCGAGCAACTACGATCTCGGATCAGCGACACCTTGCATCGCCTCGACGCTACGCAGGCAGCCTTCAACCATCACCGAAGGAACTTCTTTAGTGGAGCCTTCGAAATGGAGGTACCGCCATTTGCCAGTGAGGGCGTGGAGCTGGTTGCGACCGGACTGCCTCGTAAAACCCCTCTTCAATCGGTCGAGTCTGAACGTTGCGGCGAGATGAAGAGGAAGCCACGATGGACATTCGCCGATGTAGTCGTGGAGGCGACGAGAGTCCACAAAGAAGCTCGAAGTCGCTCGGAATCTCGTCCACGGATTCAAGCGTTCTCCATCGAGAGCCTCGAGGCCATAGGTGATTATGATGACGTTAGCATTATAACAGCACTCCTAGAATTAGACTCGTTGCCTTCCTCCGAACTGAAGGGCTCTACGGCAATGGCGGACAACCACAAGGGCCTATCATGTGCTCTTTTCGAACGGGGCTCGAGGTCCGTCTCCCATCTGAAACTGACCTCGCGGTCCTTGGAGGAATCGTCCATGGTACAGGCCGCTGGGTCTGTCCTTCCCGCTATCCGTGGTGAACCGGGTCTTCAAAGAGGTAGGGGACAGAGAGGGACTTTGAGTGAGAAGTTACCAATCACGTCTAATACGTATTACCTCTCCCTTGGGATTAGTATCCTACACATCTCGGAAGTAGGAAAGAGGAATCCCATCGCGTAAACCAGTTGTGAAAATCATTCCAAATCATGAAAGCCCCCCGTTTTCCTAGATTCCTTTGTTATATTATAATCGATCTATTTATATTTTTTTCCTATTACCCTGGTAATGGTGGTAACTGGTCTTCGTCAGTCGTCAATTTTCGGATGGATATCTCATCTGCCCACTTTGATTACCGCCGCTCGTAAGATCATTGATTTAATTGCTCCTCGCGTGCTCTATTCGAAGTTATTCCTGTGACATCATTGAGTGGATCTTAGGCTCGTGTTAAATCCAGGGTTGTTTTTTAGCTCCCAGTAAATCATTTGGATTCCCCTTCGTTGTTATTGAATACACTATCATTCGGAGATCAATTTGATTTTGCTCCTGTGAATGTGAGCGTTTATGCCAGCGTGTATGTGCGTTCGTGCTCCAGTTTGTGCTCGTCAAATCTGTGACTCGAGCTCCCGCAAGGGGACTTGTTATTCGTACTTCCTAGTGATCATTCACTTGAAACCTTTATCTTGGTGGATCTATCTAAAACGCCTCTGTCTCTTCCTCCCCCGAGTGAGATGGCCCCCATTGGATTACAGAGGTTTTCTTTCTCGATTACTCCGCAGTTGGGTACCTGTCGTATAATCGTATTGTATTTGTTGTTTTAAGGAAGCCGGTCTGTTCCTATTAATTACGAAAGACAACAATACTTGAATGTTGGCTGAGGGGACTTTTTAATTACTTTATTGTTGAGGGAGTGTCACAGCTTTATCCGTTTTAAGGAGAGAGCACGTTAAACATGTAAAGGATCCATTGAAACACCAGAATTATCCCAAAATAAACATATATTTTAATTTATCAATTAACTACAAAAAAAAACCCAGTAAAAATATTTATATTCACCTAATAAGTTTAACGAGGTTAACCATACTTAAAACTGGACCTATTACAGAATCTATTCCTGACCAAATAAAAAAATAGTAGGCTCCACGTAAACAAACCAATTGCCGATTAGTTATTTTATAGTGACCCTTTTAGATTAGCGTTAAACATCAAATTAAATTACACTCTTCTACTAGTAAATATGACAGGGTTCACGCACAATTGTTTCTACTTCAGTTAATTTGAGTACCGTAATAAACTCATACTAACGCAATACGAATATAAATGGTCATTCTAACTTACATGACAGGATCAGGGGTTGCCGGGTGTCACTAGATGGCTTTTCTCGCGCTTCGGTGTGTTGGAGCGGCTGATGGCAGATTTTCCTCCAGATGGAATGGAGGTAAGGGACTCCGATGTCTAATTCTTCGGTCTTAGTTCGCAATTTGAGATTCACTCGAGGGTGACTGGTTCTTCTATTATCTTACTTGCGAAATTCCTGTTTGGCACTAGGAATATTGGTCCTGCTAAGCTTCTTACTAAGCCTGTGCAGGATGCTTCGGGCTGGCACAGAAATAATCCTTCTCTTGCTGCCGAAATTCCTGGTTTGGCGCTAGGAATAGTAATCCAGTCAGACTTCTTCTAAGTCTGTACAGGATGGTTCGGTCTGGTACCGATACCAAACGTGACGTTTTAAGTTAATTCGACACTGGGGGAAGGATCGATCTTCTCGAACTGATCCTTTATCGTCTCTCCTCGAATAATCATCCTTCTCTTTCCTTCAGGGGCTTATTTATAGGCTGGCGATCGCCCCATTTAAGGGCAAAGGGGCGAGGCCGCAGAGGGTCGAGCGAGGGGTAAGGTTGCATCGGGGAGAGCGAGGGGTGAGGAGGGTGGCATCGCGGTTCCCAAGTCGGCTTGTTAATTAGAGACACCACCAACCGTCACCATCCTTGGTGTTCCTTTTGACTGACACCGCTTT
This sequence comes from Ceratothoa steindachneri, assembly GCA_963969495.1. Taxonomy (NCBI): domain Eukaryota; kingdom Metazoa; phylum Arthropoda; class Malacostraca; order Isopoda; family Cymothoidae; genus Ceratothoa; species Ceratothoa steindachneri. The sequence goes on from OZ018327.1 coordinate 132,415,270, forward strand.
TTGGCGATTTAACCACGAGCTTACGGATCTCGTAGGTAATTGGATCTTTTGAGCGCTGTTTAAGGGCCTTTGGTGGTAACCTTAGCCCAGCTGCTTGCTCCGAATACCTATGCGGCGGGGAGATCAAACAGGGTAGGCAGTTAGACTGTTATTCGCCGGCTAACGTACCCACGAGTCTCCTCATGTGGCTCGATTCTCTTGCTTTCTCCGCAGGGGGGGGGGGGGGCTTTAATGTACACGTCCGCCTGGCCCTCCGGGAAGCTTTATGTTGTAATTCATCTACAGTACCCTATGTAACATTACACTTGGTACCAGTAGACGGAGCTGCACATCATTCCACCCTGAACGCAAATCAGGGAAACCCTGTCTTGGATTGACGTGAACTTTCTGAATGGGCTTGGGAAAGTTGTTGGTGCGCTTCCCTCTCGCTCCCTATATGAGGGCTACTACATCTTTATTTTATTATTATGACCATCTCCCCAACCCTTTGTCTAGCCGCACTTTGTACAAGGGAAAACTGTTCTCACCTGGACAGAGTTCGGTTCGCTATACATGATGCCTAAAGTTGGCTGCAAACCATCCCCGATACCCTAGCGCCCACTCACCCTACTTGTTAGTGGACCTGCTTATTTCTATTCTATTACATACCAGCCTATCCCCTTCCAAACTTGCTCTCCTATCCACAGAGGTTCTGGCTGCCGGCGCAGTTTCGCCCTCTAATGGGTCCTTAGTCGACTGGCAGTGTATACTGTTGCGGGGGCCGAAAGAATACCGGCTAAGTCATGTACTAGGTACGGAGTGTGCTGGTCCCTCGAATATGCCTGCCTTCTTCCAGTACATAATATATGAGGTGGCTACATCGGCACCATCCTTTATGGTCAATGCTCGAGGGCAGATTCTCTTGAATTGCGGGCCGGATTGCCAAGGCACATTTTAGCTCGAACCCATAGGCCGCAGAGTGTGTGTAAATGATCGCATTCGGGAATTTCTGATCTTATCGAGACTTTTCTCTTCACCTCCCAATGCATTGAGAGGTCATAGTATCTATCTTTCATGTAACTCTTTATTTTTCAACACTGTATATAATAGAGATAGTGGGCGAACGCAGGCGCATGGAAATCCGCCTCCAAGCACGGCCTTGTTGTCCCTAGGTGTCAGGGAGGACGAGGGTAAACTTGATACCCCTTCAACCGCGGGAGGGGCTCCCTTCTCACCACTTATATGCAACAAAGGGGCTTTCCTTCTGCCATCTTTGTATCGACCCTCGGGCATATCTACCCCCGAAAGGGAGCTGTTCCCTCCTCATTTGCTTTCTCAGGGCCCCCTCCAAACTTCTTCCAGCGGAGCGAGCGCTTGTCCCTTTCCTTTCTTGAAGTTTGGGCGCATTTGTCCCTTACCCCTTCTTTGGAGCCACGCTTGGGCGACCCAATCTTAGTACCAGCGGCAATCGCCCCTTTCCTATCACAGGGAACGGCAAAGAGAGTAACCAGGTGAGCCAAAAAGGGAGCGGCTCGATAGGACAAACCAACTTCGAGAGGCGAGAGGTAGCAGGGCCTATGGGGCTGTAGCCACTACGGTCCATCAGACATGCATATGCACCTTGCATGGGGGTGGTGTGCCTTCACCTTCGTCTTTTTTCCGATGGAGATTGGTTCGCGGATGAAAGGATACAACGGAAGGTACCTCGAAGGGGATCCGTAAGGCATTCAGGGACATGGACTCTCCCCCCCCCCCCACTCTCAGCTAGACATGATCCCGGAGGTGACCCAGCCTCAGATAGCAGAATCTTTCATGGAGATGAACCTGGGCTCGGTGCCAAACACCGAACATAAATCTGACCCGGTGCAAGCGTCTCATCAGGCGGCTCGGGTCCCCGAGGACTTATAAGGAGAGGAGGGACCATCTCCTACGATGGTTGCCGTTTGCACCTAAAAACTCCATTTTGGAGAAAGATCTTGGTGATTACGTTCCTCCCACTTAGAGGCCCCTTGCGAGGGGGGGGGGAGTGAAGCGGGTTCATTACCCACCCTCCTCTCCTTCCCCAGTACTCCTGAGACGCATTGGTCCGCTACCGTTTAGGCAAGCGACAAGGCCAAGATCCGCACGTCCGGTCCCGAGGCTGCCTCAGAGAGAGAGAAAGAGAGAGCGTGTGTGGAGAGGGGGCAGAAACCAACTCGAAAGTCGCAAGTGCGCTGAGCAAAGCGTCGATTACCTCAGGGTCGCTCATTATTGAGAGACTGACTACCTGTCGTTTTCGGGCCTGCTGACTTAAAAAGCTTTCTAGTTATTCGTGCCACTGACTGCAGCATGTTTACCAAGGGAAACATTATCCATCAAATGCGAATATTAAGCTAGTTTGATTGGTAGAGGGCCGAAGGTGACCTAATTCGAGGCCCCGCCCCTCAGCTCTGGTTTGAGGTGGTGGGTTTTTAACAAACTGCCCCACCCACACCCTCACCTTCCTAGCCTACCCTCTCTTCTTTCCCACACTATTAATTTTTCGCCCAGCCTAAGGGCCTGGCTACCTGGCGGCAGGAGTGGCCTCTAATAGTGGCAGCTGGCTTTGCCGGCCTCGTATTCACTCCTCGCAGAGTGGTCTACTTCACAGGGTGATTAGCGTTTGCATCCCATAGTAATGATAGGGTCCATGCCCATTAATGAAGACTTTTTAGACTCCCCCTTCACCCAACCTTTACCATCGTCGGAACCGCTCTAGGGTCGATCCACAGAAGAAAAGGAGGTCCCCCTATGTATTGGAGCCCCACGACCCCGTAAGGGGCGCGGAGATTTGCCTTCCTAGCCACCGTGCTGACGGGACTCAGCGCCCCGTCCGGCCCCAGCTTAGACTCTTCCTTCTTTCAGCCAGCCTGTGTTTCTCCCATACTTCCTCACTTCCAATACAACCTCTCCCACAACTTTGTCTCGTCGGCCTCTATTTTTACAGGGTAGATGCTGACCTTTTCAGCCAACTATCCCGGATCGGGGCTGAGGAGACAATGTTCCCTAACCCATGAGCTTCGGTTTGGATGGTGGGTTTTTAACAACCTGCGTGATCCCCACCCATACCTTCCTCACATCCCTCTTCCTTCTCACTTCACTATCTATTTTTTTTACGCTGTGCCCAAGGTGGAACCGCCATGCCGAAGGGCTGCCAGGTCACCAGGCGGGAGGGGTTTCCTTAAATGGCGGCACCTGGCTCGGCCAGCCCCATACGCACCCATTGCAGAACGTACTACTGCGAGGCGTGATTAGCGTTTGCTTCCTGCAGAAAGAATAGGGTCTCCATGCCCGATGATGTAAAACCCCCAAATAAAACTTCCACTTTTCCCCTCACCAACGACGGAGCCGCCTTCGGACAGCTCTACAGAAAAAAATGGTGGTCCCTCAACCCTGTGCTCTCGCAGGGGACACTCTAAATCTCTTTAACCGGAGAGGAGGCTTACTCCTCTCCTTCGCCTACGGGTGTAGGGGACTCTCCCTCACCTCCTTGTCTGGAGGGGCCTTCGGATGTTCCCCTCTTTCCAGAGGCAGTTTTCCCTTTACTTTCCAAGGGGACTGCCAAGAAAGCTAGCAGGCAGCCCATAGCCGACCGCTTCCCATTGAAGCGGCTCGGTAGGGCAAACCCCCTTAGGGGGGAGAGGGAAGACAGGCCCCATTGGTCGCTTCCTTCAAAAGATCTGCCAGCTTGACTCTTAAACATGGCGGGGTTCAAGGCATGTGTCTTCCCATATTCGAATAGTGAAACTGCTGCCAATGGGACCTGTTATTTCCTGGGGGGGGGCAAATGGAGCCCCCCTCCCCCCTCGAGATAGACATGGTCGTTGCGGCAACCCAGACTCAGACGGTGATGCCTTCCATGGGGGCGAATCCGAGCTCGGCGCCAAGCACCGAACTCGAGTCCGCCTCTATGCAAGGTCCTCCTCAAACGGCTCGGATCTCCAAGGTAGTACAAGGAGTGGAGGGATCTCTTCCTCCGGCTGGTGCCCCTGCGACTGCCAGGACCTTCTCCATCTCGGAGAAGGACCTTACTGAGGTCGGTCCATCCGGCCTTGGGGCTCCTGCCGGCGCAGGGGAGAAGCAGGTTCATCCCCCGCCCTCCCCTAAAATGAAAAAAAGACTAAAAAGACCCGGGGCTCTTGTCCATCTGTGAGGGCTGCGGGTACGGATGGGTCTGCTGCCACTTCGGTAAGCGACCAAGCCAACATCGGCACATCCGTCCCCTCTGCCCCCCTGGGTGTGGAGCCTCTGAATAAGACCAAACGTGTTAGTGCGTAGAGCGGAGCCTCGATTACATCTGGGCCTCTCGTTCACAGACTACCCAGCGTTTTCGAGCCCGCTGGCTTCAAACGCTTCCTGGTTATTCGCTCCACTGATGGCAGCATGATCCATCAGAGGAGAGTTTTAGCTAGTGTGATTAGTAGAGAGCTGAAGGTGACCCGTTTTGACGGAACCCTTTTGGCAAATGCGTCGAATTCCTCAGAGGTGACGATGATTAGTGCCCTTCGGATACTTGATGGCACGCCTGTGAGTGTGACGCTGCACTCTACCTTGAACTTTGTGAAAGGAGTAGTTTATGCGAGGGTAATCGTGGACTACTCCATAGATTACATCACCTTAGAGCTGACCGACTATGGGGTGGTCAAGGTCGAACGTGTGATGAAAAAACAAAGAGGGGCCTCGAGACCCAACCCTACACCGTTCGTCACGTTCGACTGTGACAAGCTCCCCGAGTCTGTGCGTGCTGGTTGCTATCGCTTCCGCGTGAAGGCATTCGTGCCACTGCCGCGGCGGTGCTATTACTGCCACCGCTTCGGCCATACTAATCGCTCCTGTCGACGTGCAAAGACGGGGTTACCTGAAACCTATGTAAGTTGCTTCAAGGCCGCACACGATGAATCCAAATCGTGTGTGGCCAAGTTTGTCAATTGCGGAGAGCTGCACCCCGCTTCTTCGAAGCAATATGGTTCGTATCTCCTTGAGAAGGAAATCCTGGCCGTTAAGTCTCAGGATCGTTTCTCATTTCGCGAGGCTAAGGACTTGGTCCTGGCGCGCCCGGCGCTACCCGAGACGTCCTATGCCTCAATGTTGAAAAAGACACCCTCTGCTCCTGGCCCTTCCAAGCCTACGAGTACGGTCGTTTCCGCCCCCATTCAGAACCCTCCCGCGGGTTCTACCCACCCCTGGCGCTCCCTTGGTAAAACTGGCGTCACAAATGGTCTACACCCAAACCCGGCTAAAACCAAGGTTCCTCCCCCTCCTTCCCCCAGCGTGACCGTTTCCTGTAGGTGGAAACGACCACTCGCCTCCACCGAGTCGTTGGACTCCCATGAGGCAACACTCCTGAAGCTCGTGCTTAGGCAATCTTCCGGGGTTCCTAAAGCTGCCCCCCGAAAGGTGCCAGCAACAAGGGAGCTTCAGCTCCTTCGCCCACGCCAAGTGGTGGGCTGGGTGGCTCGGAGACTGTATATCCTCGAAAAGAGGACCCCCTGCCCGCCTAAGGTTTCGAGGCGGAGGGAGGAAAAGACTCGCATGGCGAGCCCAACCTCCCCCAATAAGTCCTCGAAGGCGACAGCGCCTTCAGCGCATTGTCCGGCCAACAGCGCCCGGGGTTCTGCCCCCGGGAAGCGTACGGCCATTCCCGTGAGGGTCTTGCGTTGTAGATGGCTCCCGCATCTCTTCCGAGCTAGGCCTGTGGGGCATATTCCTTAAATGGAATTACCGCGGACTTCGGGCCAACTTGGAGGATCTGCGGAGGCTCGTCTCCTCCCTTTCCCCGTTAACTATCTTTGGGCAGGAGACCATGCTGGACCTATGCCCCATGCCCACTCTCCTGTGGTATAAGGGTTTTGCGACCCCACCACCACGGGATAGGGGCCGGCCGGGAGGATGTGCGATTTACACCCCGGCATGATATCTCCGTTCTTCTCTTCGCTTTAGATACTTCCTTTCAGACAGTAGCTGTGCAGCCGCACCTTGATAGGTGGTATACTGTTATTTCCGCGTACATTCCACCGTCAGCCGACTTCGACTCGGGGGGGGGGGGACTTAGCCGTGTCGTAGCACGGTTGCGAGGCCCTTTCTCTTGCTTGGAGATCTAAACGGTAGACACTCCCCTCTGGGGAGACTACTCTATTAATCCGCGGGGTCAAGTCCTTGCTGAACTGATCGACGAGCTTGAGATGGGTGTCCTAAATGTGGATGAGTTTACTCATCACTGCCCGAGAACCGCTTCATTTTCCTGCCTCGGTCTATCTTTGTGCTCTCCGGATGTACAGCCCGATTTTGATTGGGGAATGGTTGATGACCTCCATTGTAGTGATTACTTCCACATTCAAATATCATTTTCAGGGCAACTGCCGCCTGAGAGCCCACCCACCTCGGTGGTGCTTGGCGCGGTGGCCTGCATTTCAAGAAATGACTGAATTCTCTTTCTCAGTCGAGTAGTTTAGATCGGTAGATGAGGCCGTTGAGTTCTTCTCCTGCAACCTCATCGCCGCGGGCCTAGCTACTATTCCTAGAAGGTCTGGCCGTTTTGCACTCCGACCACTCCCGTGGTGGTCAGCCAAGTGTGAGACGGCCCTCAAGCAGAAGCGCTTTGCCAACTCCGTAATTCTTTTGAAATAAGTCAAAAACAATTTAATTTGCTATACTAGTTTTTAGGGGTGAGTACCTATTTTCTTCTTCTAACGATTCAAATAAAAAATTTATTTTAGAAAGAACTTCGACAAAACCTTCCATTCCCCCCCCCCCCCAAAAAAATGAGCTATCCCTTAAATTTAATGTTTTTTTTAACTCGAATTTTCCAGCTTATTTAGCTAACGTGTGAGGAAAAATATTATCAATCTTCAACACAACACCGCAAAGGCTACTGGTAGAAGTGTAAAGTTATGCAAGAATTGATAAATCATATAAATAATTATATTATACGGAACTAATTTCTACCAGAAACATTTTGAAAAATCTGACACTATTGACGAAACTGTATATATAATTTTAAAAAGTTAATTTCTCTTGCGTGTCTTTAATGTCATTGGCAGAGCCGTTGTTAGTAAACTTAGGTTGCCATGGAAGCAGTTTTGTCAGATTAGTTTGTGTGTGTCGCCTCGGGCCGTCGGTCAAGTCCCCTTTTCCTTCTCTCGAAGGTGGCGACTCAGTGTCCTGTCAGTCGTGCGTGTATTGGCCGAGTGTCCGACGACGTCTTCGTCGGGAATTTCACTGATATTTCGTTACCGGTGTAACATTTGCGTCACTTCGCCCTGATACCGCGTTCACCTCTTACGTGGCATGCGATGTGAGAGTGGGAGCCTGTAGTTATCGTTATGCTTACAATGAAACAATAGTGGTTTCGACGAGGTTCTCATTTAGCACCCCACTCTAATCACCTGTCGCATTTGTGAAAATTAATCTCGCCGATTGAGGCGGAAAGATTAGAACGATGGCTCGAGCTCGCGTATGGAAGGATGAGGAGGAAGTTGTCCTCTAAAAACCAGAGTTGCTTTGTCGGTATTATTAAAAAAGTGGGATTATCCAGTCCCCCCCCCCTCCCGCTCCTACCCCTTACCACTACGCACGCGATGAAGCTCCATAATATTGTTAATGAGTGAGAAAGAAAAGATATACATATGAGGGGGAAACATGCTGGCTCGGGCCGCCCCAACCCCCCAGCAAAAAAAGAATTAGAGAGCGAATCAGTTTGGGTCCTTAGCCTTTGTGTGTGTGGTGTCGCTTTACTCGTTCTTTTTTTTCTCCCTCCCCTTTTTCTTCTTTCCTCTCCTTTACTTCCCCTTTCTTCTTTTCTCGCTGGATTTTGAACGGGACGACCAAGCGCTCTCTTTTTACCTCCGCTTGGATTGATTTGTTGGTTTAGGTCCCCCCCCCCTTCTTGCTGCCCCTTTCCCTTATTTGTCGTTTCCACCCCTTTTCATTCATATCGACCGGAAGGAGTGGCAACTCGTTCCGGCCCCATTACCCCCTGCAGTCTCGAACTGTATTTAGACTACCCGGGCTTTATTCCTTCGAGACATTTTAATTTCTCGCCCCTTTTTCAACACTACCCCTACCAGCCTCTTCTCGCCTCTCTCTTTTTATCGGGCGCTATTTTTGCAGGCTAGTCGCCGGCCAGCTTTCATTCATGCATCCCTAGTAGAGGCCGGGAAGAAAGGGGGGGGGTACCCCTCTCTTAGCTCTAGTTCTTTTTTTAACATGTCTGCATTTTTCCCTCATTTTTTAATTTTTGTACACGCTCCTATCTTTATTCTCCTTATTTTTTTACCTCCCGTGTAGGACGAGCAGCCTTGCTGCAGCTTACATCTTGAGGATTGCGTGCCCTCCCTGCCCGAGTGCTTGCTGGAAGATCTTTACAGATCTCTCCTTGCTCTATGGTTTGCTTTCAAATTTAGGCATGTCTATACTATGTGTCAGTCAACGGTCGCTAACCGTTGCCATAGTAACCGCACATCGAACCTAAATTACAATAACTTTTTATTTATAGAATGTAGCGGGTGGTTGTTTTTTTTCCATTGAATATTATACCTAGATTCTGCCACGGGTTTTCGTGCCGTGGAGTAAGCTATATGGGTGTGAATAAAATTCAAATGCTTTATTTTCCAGGGTTGGCAAAACCATGGTTTTAATAGTAAATTAATTTATTATTTTACATGTATTACACACGTATTGGCTAGCTAATATACCTAAAGACTGGTTCTAGGTCCCAAAACTGTAAAAATATACAGAATTTTGCAGGTTTGAATTTTAAACATATTTTAAGCAACAAAATGGTTAAAGGAGCAAATAATAGTAAATAGTTTCACAAATTTATATTTTCCATTTATTTATTTATGATTGTATTATATTCCTGAGAATCCTGACTAAAATAAAAATAATATCACATACAAAGTTCCATATAATACTTCCTTTCGATTTGAAAAAAAATGTATCACAGTTCCATTAATAACAAGTTAACAACACTTAAATAAAAAAATAAGAATAGTTAAATTAGCCTGCTAAATCAAACCGAAAAAATATGCATTTGATATATTGTTAACAAATGACCTTTGCATATTATCTGAATTTAAAGACATATTTAATTTGAACTTATGAATAAACACATGTTTAGGTGCTTTTTCTGTACCTAATCTGTTTCTTAACTTAGAATGTTCCATATAATACTATCCTTTGGATTTGAAAAAAAATGTATCACAGTTCCATTAATAACAACACTTAAATAAAAAATAAGAATGGCTAAATAGCCAGTAAATTCAAACCTAAAAATGTGCATTTGACATATTGTTGACAAATTACTTTTACATATTATTTGAATCTAAAGGCATATTTAAATTGAACATTTTATGAATAAACAAGTTTAGTTGCTTTTTTTCTGTACTTAATCTGTTTCTTAACTTGGAATGTACTTATCCCAAAGCAGAAAACACCCTCTCTACACTCGCACTGGATTCAGAAACTGTTAAAAAGTCCAGTATATCCTCTAGATCCTGCTTTTCGACTTTGTTTTCTAATGATTTCCACCAAGCGCATGGAGTCATTGTAGATAGGACATTTTTCTAAAAGAGATATGACGTATTGAAAGGTGCTGATTTTCCTTTAAGTTGCATTATTATTGGAAGAAAAAGTTGATGTTCTTCTTCAGCTAGTTTCATAGCTCTGTTGTCTTCATCTTCAGTATGACTGATATCATGATATCTAGGATCTAATTTTATGGCTAACAAATGAGCATCGGTGATGGCTTGATCCTACCTTTGGTAATAAGTTGTCAGGAACAGGAATTTCTTTGTTTTTGTACTAGTTCCTTCCATAATGCCCTGGCATTACTGATTTTGCAGCTGTCACTTTGTAACTTATTTAATGCAAAGGAAATTGGTTTCAATCTGTTGCATTATTTTTTATGTTTATATCTTCCACTTTTTTGATATATCATAATCAAGTGTTATTAGTGTAAATGTTTTCATTATCATAATAACATTAACTCTATTTAATGTTTAAGTTCAATAGATATAATAAAATCTTCCAAACTTGACAGGTTTCTAATAAAAGTCAGAAATAAACAAAAAAAACTCAAACATGGTTTTAATGGGGGTTTTTTTTTAAGTGGTTTAAACCATGGTTTAAACCGGCCATCCCTGTTGTTCTCATTTGGATGTGATTCGAATTCACAAGATTTTGATTGTATTATGCCTGAATTATCAGATATCCAAGATAGTTCGTTTTTGTTGTTTTTTAACTTGTGTTGATAAATGGAAATATAGTTCAAACAATGCAATTTATTCTACCAAATAGTGCCCAGCCGGTTCAAAGATATTTTACCCAGCAAAATAAATATTTAAGCCTCTTGGATAAAAGTCCTTAAGTTTTGAGACAAAAAAACTATTTGTCTCTCTTAGAATACGTCTTTATCAAAGAATCTTCCATTACTCATCTGATTTTCTAAAAATAAAAATGGTGTGAAGTATACGCTGCACAAGTGCGAGGTGTTTAAAGTGAACTTATCCAAAATCATCCAGCGCTGGCCAACCACAAGTGAGTTGTGTTTTGCAGAAACACAACCACACATTGGTCGCATACTCTGAAATACAAGGAATAGCCGAGGTTGGAAACTTCTCCCTCATTCTCTATACTCTCCTGAAATCTCTCCTCCCGATTTATCCCTTTTTTTGTCTTTAAATGATATTTTAAGGGAGGCTCTCGAAATATATATATATATATATATATATATATATATATATATATATATATATATATATATATATATATTTATATTTATATTTATATTTATATTTATATTTATATTTATATTTATATTTATATTTATATTTATATTTATATTTATATATATATATATATATATATATATATATATATATATATATATATATATATATATATATATATATATATATATATATATATATATATATATATATATATATATATATATATATATATATATATATATATATATATATATATATATATTTATATTTATATTTATATTTATATTTATATTTATATTTATATTTATATTTATATTTATATTTATATTTATATTTATATTTATATATATATATATATATATATATATATGCTTCAAAGCAAAGTCTGAGGAGTTTTATTAAAGAAGAATAGATACTTTGGGGGGGGGGCGGAGATGTCTGGTAAGGACGGACACAGTTTTGTAGGAGCCTAGTGGCTCGTACCGGCGGAAAGAAATAGAAAGATAAAAAAAGACTCCGGGCTCCACTCCTTCCACGGGAGCAAGGGGGACGGGCGACCAAACGAGGATCGACATGTGCGGCTCTAGTGCTCCCCCGGGTGGGAAGTCCCAAACTAACGCCAAATGTGGGGAGAGGGGAGCCTCGACTAGGTTGAGACCCCCTCATTCAGAGGTTAACTGGCGTTTTCGAGCACGCTGGCTTCAAATACTTCCTCGTTATTCGCTCCCCTGATGGCACCATGTTGGCCAAGGGCAACATGATCCATCAGAGGAGAGTTTTAGCTAGCGTGATTGATAGAGAGCCAAAGGTGACCCGTTTCTCGGACAGTAGCCTTCTGGCGAATGCGTGAATCCCTCCGAGGGGACCATGATTAGTGCTCTTCGGACACTTGATAACACGCCGGTGAGTTTGGCGCCGCACTCTGCCATGAAATTAGTGAAAGGAGTGGTTTATGTGAGGGAACTCGTGGACTACTCCATAGATGAGGTCATCTTAGAGCTGGCCGACCATAGAACGGTCAAGGTCGAATGAGTCATGAGAAAACAGGAAGGGGCTTCGAGACCCACCCCTACGCTCTTCGTCACGTTCGACTGTGACAAACTCCTGAGTCGGTGCGTGTCGGTTGGTATCGCAACCGCGTGAAGGCATTCGTGCCACTACCGCGAAGGTGCTACTACTGCCACCGCTTCGGCCATACAAATCGCGCCTGTATACACGCAAAGTCGCGGTTATCTAAAATCCGTGTTAGTTGCTCCAAGGCCGCACACTATAAGTCCAAATCGTGTGTTCAGACTGAGATCCTTCCTCATTTCTCAGGGCTAAGGACTTCGTCCTGGCGCGCCCGGCGCTGCCTGGGACGTCTTATTTCTCAATGCTAAAGAAGATGCCCTCTGCGCCTGGCCCCTACAGACCTATGAACACGGTCATTTCCGCGCCCCTGGTAGACCTTGCGGCATAAAGGGTTCACACACATCCCCGGTCAATTCCAGGGCTCTCCATCAGTTCCCCAGCGTGACCGTTTCCCTTAGGGCGAAACTGCCGTTCGCCTCCACCAAGCCTTTAGACTCGTAGGAGGCAACACCCATGAAGTTCGTGAGGCCATCCTTCTAAAGCTGCCCCCATAAAGGAGGATAGCATTAAAGGAGCTTCGGGTCATACGCCCACACCCAGTGGTAGGCTGGGTGGGTCGGAGACGGTGTATCCTCTAAAAGAGGGACCACCGTCTCCAAAGACTCGGATAGCAGGCCAAACCTCCCCTGATAACTCCTCGAAGGCTACAGCGCCTTCAGTGCATTGTCCGCCGAACAGCGCCCGGAGTACTGCCTCCGTAAAGCGTAAGGCCATTCCCGTGAGGGTCTTTTTTCCACGCGGGCCCCCGCATCCCTTCCGAGCTAGGTCTGCAAAGCATATTCCTTCAATCAATGGAATTACCGCGGACTCCGGGCCAACTGGGATGAGCTGCAGAGCCTCGTCTCGTCCCGTTCTCCCTTAGCTATCTTTTTGCAGCCGACCATGCTCTGCGCGTGCCCCCTGCCCAACCTCCCGTGGTATAAGGGTTTTGCGACCCCACCACCACGGGATGAGAGTAGGATGCCCGATTTACACCTGGCATGATGTCTCATTTCTTTTCTTTGCTTTAGATACCTCCTTTCAGGCAATAGCTGTTTAGCTGCACCTGGATAGGAGGTATACTTTTATTTCCGCGTACATTCCTCCTTCAGCTGACTTCGAAGTAGGGCACCTCCGCCGCGTCGTGGCACGGTTGCCGAGGCCCTTTCTTTTGCTCGGATATCTGAACGGTAGACTATTCTACTCGATTAATCCCAGGGGTCAAGTCCTTGCCGACTTGATCGACGAGCTGGAGAGGCGTGTCCTAAATATGGATGAGTTTACCCATCACTGCCCGAGAACCGCTTCATTTCCCTGCCTCTATCTATCTCTGTGCTCTCCGGATGCACAGCCTGATATTGGGTGAAGGCCTGGTCGATGACCTTCATGGTAATGATCACTTTCCCATTCAAATATCATTTTCTGGTCCCCTGCCGCCCGACAGCCTGCCCGTGGTGCTTGGTGCTTGCGCGGTAGTCCGCATTTGACGAAATGACTGATTTATGTGTCTCAGTCGAGGATTTTAGTTCGGTAGATGAGGCCGTTGAGTTCTTCTCTGGCAACCTCATCACCGTGGGCCTAACTACTATTCCTAGAACGTCTGGCTGTTTTGCACGCCGACCGCTCGCGTGGTTGTCAGCCAAGTGTGTGGCGGCCCTCAAACAGAAGCGTTTTGCCTACATGCGCTATAAGCGCCCCTCAAACGCCTTCACCTTCGGTGAATCTTGTCAAGCAAAGGCGAGGTTCCGGTATATTTCGAAGCACGCCTGCCGCTCTTCTTGCCGGGCATACGTGTCTTCACTTAACGGGAATACCCCTCTAGCAGAAGTGTGGAAGCGAGTCAAAAGGATTCGGGGCAAGTTTTTGCAGGACCCCCCTCCCCTCCTCCATGAGAATGGGACCGCAATCTCGGACCCCGCATTCGTGGCGGAATCCTTCGCGACCGCTTTCTCCGCATTCTCTAGCCGTGATGCTGCTCCGCCAGCATTCAATCCTCGTCGTGATGTTGTGGAAGGCTCTCGAATTGACTTTACCTCCACCGGTGTGAAACCCTTCAACGACATGTTTATATCGACTGAGTTGCGTTTCGCTCTTGCTTTGTGCCCGGACACCGCCCCTTGTTCGGACGATACCGCGTACGCTATGCTTCGACACCTGGGTGAGGGAGGCATGGCTTTTCTGTTAGATTTTTTCAATAGGATCTGGGTAGGGGGTATCCTCCTAGACTCCTGGCGTTTCGCTACTGTGCTAACCTCTACATTTTTTTAGCCATCCCGTGACCATCTCTAGCCCCCTTGGGTCGCAAATCTCAGTTTGGGAACCCCTGTTTTGGGGGTGAAATTTTACTACTTTTGGGAGCATTGTGTATCTTAATTGTGCCAAATATAGACTTTTTTGTATTATTTTGTGCCTATGCCGTAATTGCCGGTGATCAAAGAAGACCTAGAATTGGTTTTAAAATCCCCCCTTCCCCATTTCCCCCTGTAACAAACCACAACTGGATCCTGACTGCAAATTAGGGAGACTCTGTCACCGAGGGTTGATTTCAAGTCTATGAATGAGGTCTGGGGAAGTTGTCAGTTTTCTTTCCCCCTTGCTCCCTCTCAGCGCTACTTTTATATAATTTTTTGCTCTACGACTATCTCCTCAGGCTTTTCTCTACCCGTTCTTGGTACCAGGAGGAACTATTCTCTTGCTTCTTGCCCGGATCGAGAATTGAATTGAACTCTAATGGGGCCAAGGGAAGTTGTTGGTGCGCTCCCTCTCAGCAATCATTTTTTTTCTACGACTTTCCCCTCAACCCTCTGTCTAGGCTTAAGAACCTGATCAGCTACTATGCCATGTCAGAAAAGAGGTTTTGGAACCCCTATAAACAAAACCGGCAGGTTGCAACAAAACCTGTTGAGTGAAATGTTGGTTTTGCCTCAATATTACTTCCATGCCTGTAATTTACTAATCACCACCTTGTGGCTTTTCTCAGCTGCATAAGACTGAATTGCTTGTGGCGGGCAGGCTTTAGTGTATTGTTGGCTGCCGGGCCAACTAAAAGCCTCGGGACTCTGGGTCTGCCACAATAGATCTTCATATCTTGGCCGTCATGTCGATGATTAATTTTACGATCTACTAAGGACATCCGACCTTTCGCCCTGCCCCCACTTGCCAGTTGGAGCTGCGACTTTTGGGGGAAGGACCAGACATTGGTTAACTTCTGGTTTGTGTGTGTCGCTGTCCTAGGTTGCGAACACCATTCCTTGAGGTACCCAAGTCGGACTCTTGAAAAGTGGGAATAGGCGTGAACGGCTGGACGCGGGATATAGCCCACGAGCCCTCTTCTCTTTTTTGTTTTGTGGTCACAATTCTATGAAATTAACATTGTTTGATAGGTCTTCAAAAACGTCCACCAAAATATCGGACTACGTCCTCCTCTCTAAATCCTCGCCCCAACCTGGTGTTTGGTCGGGTGAAGAGACTAAGCACCAGCACCTCTCTGACCGCTGGAGGGTATCCCCTCTGACCTGGTGACTGCGGCAAAGGGGTTTGCCATTTACCAGGATAGCTCCACCTCTTGTGATGGAGGTGCTCCCCCCTCCCCCCCACGATTTTGATTGGGGGGTGGTCGATGACCTCCATGGTAGTGATCACTTTCCCATTGAAATATCCTTTTTAGGGCAACTGCCGCCTGAGAGACCACCTCGGTGGTGCTTGGCGCGGGCGCGGTGGCCTGCATTTCAGGAAATGACTGAATTCTCTATCCCAGTCGAGGAGTTTAGGTCGGTAAATGAGGCCGTTGAGTTCTTCTCCGGCAACCTCATCGCCGTGGGCCTGACTACTATTCCTAGGACGTCTGGCCGTTTTGCACACCGACCACTCCCATGGTGGTCGGCCGAGTGTGAGACGGCCCTCAAACAGAAGCGTTATGCCTACATGCGCTATAAGCGCCGCCCGAACGATTTCACTGTCGCTGAATTTCGTCGGGCTAGGGCTAGGTTCCGGTATGTTTCGAAGCACGCCCGCCGCTCTTCTTGGCGGGCATACGTGTCTTCACTTAACGGGAAGACGCCTTTAGCTGAGGTGTGGAAGCGAGTCAAAAGGATTCGGGGCAAGTTCTCGCAGGACCCCCCTCCTGTTCTCCAGGAGAATGGGACCGCAATCTCGGACCCCGCGTCCGTGGCGGAATCCTTAGCGACCGCTTTTTCCGCATTCTCTAGCCGTGATGCTGCTCCGCCAGCATTCAATGCACGTCGTGATGTCGCGGAAGGCCACCGGCTGGACTTTACCTCCAGAGGCGGAGAACCCTTCAACGACAAGTTTACTGTGAGTGAGTTGCGTTCCGCTCTCGCTTCGTGCGCGGACACCGCCCATGGTCCGGACGATGTCCCGTACGCCATGCTTCGACACCTGGGTGAGCGAGGCATGGCCTTTCTGTTAGATTTGTTCAACAGGATCTGGGTGGAGGGTCTTCTCCCAGACCCCTGGCGAATCGCTACTGTGCTCGCCTTTCGCAAACCGGGGAGAGATCACTCTACTCCGACCGGTTTCCGTCCAATCTCTCTAACCTCTTGCGTGTGCAAGTTGATGGAGAAATTGGTAAATGTTAGATTAGCCTATTTCCTGGACAGCGGAGGCCATCTGTCTTCTGCACAGTGCGGCTTCCGTAAGTTCCACTCCACGTCGGATGCTCTGCTCCGACTGGAAAATGCCGTCTGCGAGGCTTTCCTTCGTAGACAGCACCGCCACGGTGTTTTTTTGATCTGGAGAAGGCCTATGATACCGCATGGCGATACGGTATCATGGAGACTCTCCACACGATGGGGGCGAGGGGACGCCTCCCAATGTTTATATCTGAATTTTTGCGAGATCGTCGATTCCGCGTACGGGTGGGGGGAGCCCTCTCTGCCCCAAAGGAGCAGGAAGAGGGTGTCCCGCAGGGAAGTGTCCTCAGTGTCACACTCTTTGCCCTGAGCATCAACGGCATCACCTCGGTTCTGCCAGAAGATGTTCTCGCTACGCTCTACGTGGACGACCTTTCGATCTCTTTTGGCGCGGCCCAGATGCCAACTCTGGAGCGTCGACTCCAACAGGCATTGAACCGCGTCTCTCGCTATGCCGAAGCGCACAGGTTTCGATTTTCTTTGGCCAAGACTAAGGTGGTGCACTTCTGCCGCCATCCACGGCTTCACCCCGACCCAGATTTGTTTCTTAATGGGGTGCGCCTGGATGTGGTTGAGTCGCACCGTTTCCTTGGTCTTGTATTCGACCGACGCCTCACCTGGGAGGCTCATATTCGCAGCCTTAGGGTCTCTTGTACCCGCGCCATGGACATTCTCCGTTCCGTGACGTTCAGCGCTTGGGGCGCTGATAGGGCTACCGCCTTACTTTTTTATCGATCCTTTGTTCGCTCGAAGCTCGACTACGGATGCGAGTTTTATGCATCCGCAGCCGAGCGTTTATTGCGGAAGGTGGATTCAATCCACCACACCGGCCTTCGCCTTGCGACCGGTGCCTTCCGCACTTCCCCATTGAGAGCCTGTTGGTCGATGCTGGGGAGATGCCACTCGCTCTGCGCCGCGTGCAGTGCATCACTCGCCTGTACGCGCGAGCCCGGCGCCTCCCTCAGTCGCCAACAGCTCTCACTGCATCCGCAGCTGATCTCGATGGTGCCTATGCCGCCGAGAGACGCCAGTCATACCCTAAGCCCTTTGGGTTTAGGGCCAGGAAACTCCTTCGAGAGGTAGATATAGCTCTCGGGCCGGTGGCGCCCCTGGTTCTGCCCAGGACTCTACCCTGGAGGGTACCACATTTGGCTATTTGTCGCCACGCCTCTGCTCCCAAAGCTTGTACTGCGCCGGGAGTATTGCGTTCGACCTTTTTGGAGCACACCTCGTGTCACGCTGGAACCCTGCCAGTGTATACGGATGGCTCCAAGTCCCAAGAGGGGGTCGGCTTCCACGCTGTATCCCCTCTGTTTGAAGTTAGCGGGGCTCTGCCAGGTGCTGCGTTTGTCTTCACGGCCGAACTGGTTGCAATACACCACTCGGTACGGGAGATCACGCGACGTGCCCGCCTCGGAGACCGGATTGTGATCTATTGCGACTCACAAAGCGCCCTGAGTGCTATCCGGGCATTGGAATCTCAGCATCCCCTGGTTCGCGATATCCGTGACGCCACGGTTTTTGCGAGCCGGGTGGATGTCGAGATTATCTTCTGCTGGGTTCTTGGACATGTAGGAATTGCGGGGAATGAGCGCGCCAAGAGTCCGCGAGGACTCTGCGACTGGACCAACGTTTGGCTCTTTCTCACACCGACTACATGGCAGGAATACGGGCAGCACTTCGGACTGCTTGGCAAAGAAGATGGAAGATGGGAGACGGTCGAAGGGAACTTAAAGTTGCGTGCCATTGCGCCGCGACTGTTCTCATGGACCTATCCCCCCAATGCCGCGACGGCTTCAGGTCGCTTTCTGTCGTCTCCAAATCGGACACACTCGTGTGACGCATCGCTATCTGATGGAGCGCTCGCCTGCGCCCTATCGTGACGACTGCGTCGTCCCCCAGACTGTTCGGCACATTCTTGTCGAATGTCCCAGTCTGGGTGATCTTCGCGCACGTTACCTGTCCCTTGTACTCGGGACGAATGCGTGCGGATTGACTGGTGGACTTGTTGACTTTTGGGGGGAGGCTGGCCTTCTCCCTATTATTTAAGTTTTTTTTTTTGTTTTGTTTTGTGTTTTTTGCCCTTATAGGTCGCATGCTCCTGCTCCCTTCCCTTTCCCTTTTTTTGGGGGGGTGGTTGTTTTTTTAACTTGAATTTTATTTTGAAGTAGCCTAGTGTCGTAGAATGCCCCTCCTTTTTGTTCTAAGACTGCTAATATATTGATATCTGAATATCTTAACGAACAGGTCCGTTCCGAAACGTAAGGATATAAGAGAAACACACTAATTCCGAAAAATAAACTTATATTTTACCTTTATCAATTGAATACATAACATTTAAACATTAAATACAGCAATACTCTGAATATTATTATAAACAAGAATTAATTAAATTAGTTTGACCCCCCAAAATTGGTTAATTTCTCTACACACAACAATAATATAAGATTTAGGCTTACGGACTCTACTGGAATTTAAAGGCCTCAGAAATGTTATTGACTCACGACGCGTGCCTTCGGGCCAGATGTAGATGGGCGAGATCACACGGTCGTTTTGGCGAGGTTAGCAGCTGGGGGTCCACACGGTATTCCGGGCGGGGGGGGGGGGGGTCTTCACGGACGAGAACAATTACGGTGCTTTATGCAACACCAAGGTAGTCGTGGTCTCTCTGGCGAGAGGGGAGTCGAACTTGGTTCTTAAACCAAGTTAACTTGGAGTGCGGTGTGACCACCGATGCCTTCGGCTGGATGTCTATGTGGTAACCGCCTTGTGACTGCACCACGAGTGAACGGGGGGGGGGGGGAGGGGGGAAGTGACGATTCCCCTACACCTAGTACTAGGCCAGTTTTTAATACGGCGATTAATGCCCAAGTAGTCAGTCGCCAGATGAGCTCTTAAAAAAAAAACCTTTGCCTAAGAAAGAAGATGGGAGATGGCCGAAGGGAACTTGAAGTTGTGTGACATTTCTCCGCGACTCTTCCCATGGACCTACCCCACAATGCTGCGGCCCCTTCAGCTCGCTTTTTGTCTTTTTCGAATTGGCCACACTCGCGGATTCCCCCCCCCCCCCGTACCTTATTGCGACGACTACGTTGTCTCCAGACTGTTGGTACATTCTTGTTGAATGTCCCAGTCTGTTTGATCTTCGCGGAGTCGCTACCGTTTGTCCTTTATACCTGGGACGGATTCATGCACACAGACTTGTGGAATATTTGACTTTATTGGAGCTCCATTTTTTTTTATATATATTGGTCGCCTGATTTTGCGCCGGCGGAAACCTGGTCTCGCTCCAACGCCGGAGCGAGCTTCTTTCTGAGCAAACAATTTTAAAGATAATATGATTGATTTTAAATATCATTCGATGGCAAGGTTTATACTCGTATGTCTGAAATCAAGAAACACGGCCTAAAAATATTGAACATTAAATCCCCTAACCACATCTGGCAATCGCCTTTGAATTACAATATAATGCTAGTCTTTGAATTAGGAATACTACTAGTTTATTTAAAAAATATCGGAGAGCTTCCCATAATTAAAAGGATGTATGGGGGGGGTGCTTCGGCCTATTTCGAATTCCCTTCAAAATGATATTCCAATAACCTTAAAAAGTACCTTTTTTCTAATTTTTCCCCCCAAAAGAAGTTTTTAACAAATATATATAAATGATCCAAAAATTCGAGGGTGGGCGAAAAAACAATAACAGAATATCTCTGCGACCGAGCCTGTATTCTGGAGAGTTACTGTTTTTGTTTTGTTTTTCTTCCCAGTTGTCTTTTGTGTTTCGAAAAACGAACAAAAATGCTTTTTATGATACTTTTTTTATAATTATATTTTCCCAATTATGCAAAGGATAGCACTTTTTTATTAGCTCATTCATTACCCGTAAGTATTATCAAGTTATATAAACGCGGTAATAACATAAACAAAAAACAATATAGCTAGAAATATCCAGAAAATGGCAAAAAAAAAATCGCTACAAAAATATGTGCCATGCTTTCTTGGAAATTACCTTAGGCTTTTAATTAAGTAGGTGACTTATGCCCTTGTAGGCCATCGCCACATATGCGCTATACAAAATAAAGAAAAAAAGATCCTGGAGCGTGCCTCCTGCTTCTTCGTTTTGTAATGTTTTTTGTTTTGTTTTTGTCTGATAACTGATGCCATATTATTTGTCTAGCCTCAATCATAATTGTGTTGTTACGGTTGAAAAATTACCCACCAAACTGAAATCTTATCATTTAACCGTTCGCTCTTATCTGCAACGCAATGGAAAACTGACTAAACTTGCACACCAATCGCAGAGCAAGAGTACATATTTGCACTTTTCTGTATTTTATTTTCTACGGGAATGTAAAAGAGCGCCCCACACAGGCTTTAATAGCCACGAACTTGAGAAAACCCAAAAGGGACCTCCATTTAAAGAAAGTTTTGATTTCGGATAGTATTCTGTTGCTACCACTGAAACAGACGATTACAACAGCCATTTATTGTCAGCTCTTAGACCATTTGAACACCTTTGAAGAAAATAGGACTTCTCTGGTCAGTCACAAACGCCTCTTGTTCCATTTTAAAAATGTGAGGTTCTATCCTGCAAAGATCACATCCTTGTTCATAGAAGACCTCGGGTGGGGAAAATACTCCCACTCTCTACTCTTCCTCTATCCCATACTTTGTTCCATCTGGTTACCACCTATTTCGGAGTTTGTGGAGCTATCTTGATGGACAAATGATAGTGAAAAGTTTTTAAATAGTTGGAAGGAGGTCTTTAATAATGATGTTGATTACTTTAATGGCGTTTGGCGAACTGTGGAATGATTAGTTGATATTTAAGGCGGTGGTTTCGGAGACTAGTTCACTCTGAACTTATCCTGCGACTTTCTGGACAGACTCCTTCTGCCCGTTGCCTGGCCTGTAGTATACTCGTCTTTTCAAACCTCTTGATAACATTCTTCACAGTACTGACCGGTATTTTAATTTGTTCGGATTTTTTTCTGAGACATTTCTTTTTTTTTGCGAAAAGTAATGATGCTTTGCCGTTCCCAAATGGATTTTGAGTAATCCGAAGCCATAATGACCACGAAGATAATATTAAAGCTGGTTGAAGCGTGCAGGCTTTCAAAAATTGTGTTGACTAGTCAAAAACAAGAAAACAAACGATAAATTTATGAAAAGTTATAATACCATCGCCTATTTAGAGATATTAACGCTAGCTATAAATTTTAGCAATTACGCTGTGGAAATTAAATAACATCATGTAAGAACTGATTATAAGGAAGTTTAAAATTGAAGATAAAAGGCAAGACTTTTGTTTGTCAAATTTTTTGTTCTTTGAAAATCATTTCTAATTAATCACTTGTCACAATTTTGACAATATTTATGGCCAGTAGTGTAATTGAGATGGGGGGGGGGCTGACAGCCGAAATCGCATGAGAGAGAAAAAAAAGAGGAATTAGAAAACATTATTTATGGACAACGAGGATTAATTAAACTCTAATGATTTGACTCAAGGTAGTGAGAAAGAAAAGGAATGGATCAGCGTTGGGAAATGGAGTACAAAGAGCACTCAACCAGCACTTGGTCTCCCGGTCAGCCTGGTAGAGGAGGAGTTACAGGTAGGCAGGAATTCGCGGCGATGTAACTTATCTGTGGATTAGACTGGTATGTCTTTTATAGCGGGATCGGTGGAAGGATGAGAGTCGGGTAATCGTGGAGGGATGGGTCGAGTTAACCAACCAGGGAACCATTATCCATTGAGGAACTCCTTCATGTGTGAAAGAAGATCAGTGAATGAGGGAGGGGGCTGGGTGTGCCGGAAGGGAGACTGGCCGATCACCACTGGTCCGGAGATTGTGCGGAAGGCGTACACCTTTTCCCTTGCACAATGGACATCCGGACCGGCGAGCGGAAGTAAGAGCAGCGCCGAGGCCCCGTCTCATCCATTGAATCCAACGGGGGGGGGGTTAGCTAAGGAATTCCGAACTCGGAGAGGAGAGAAGGTTAAGACGGTGTCTAGGAATTGCCTTCTGGCCGGCAGGGATGATTTCAAATTCCTGCCGGAGGCATCGTCCACGGTTGAACAACCGTGAAAGAAACTTGAGGGAGTCGGGGGCGGAGGGGAATTAATGTATATACAATAGAATGACCCGAAAATGTCTCCTGCTTGCGTCACAAATGATGTAGAATGTTGTGTTTCAACCTAAATAAAGTCCATTTCCCTAAATAAATTCCATCTTACTTCGCCAACCACTGCATTCGCACCATCATAACCTGCCGGATCTAAATGTGTCTTTGGAATTGGACCAGGGTTATTGGGGCCTGGAAAGGCATACTGCAGGTATTGAGGCCGAGGGAGAGGCAAGGGGGGAAACACACCTCAGAAAGAGATAAGGGAAATAAAGATGGGAGAAAGTGGAAGGTTAAATAAAGGGCGAGAAGAGCGCAGCTATATTAAAACCAACAGCCCTAATCGGAGCCAAGAGGAAAGGGAAGTTCCATCTTTTAACGGTTTACTTCCCGGCCCCAGACTGGATGAATGGACGAAGGCTGGTTGGTGACTAGCCCGCGATAGAGAAGCAGCTGGTAAAAGTGGTGAATAAAAGAATAAAATTGAAATGTTTATAAGGAATAAAACTAAAGGTAGTCTCACATTTGGTTCGGGATATCGAGGTCACTGGTGCCAGGGCGGGGGAGCTCTTCCAGGTAATAGGCCTAACGAGGCATCATCTTTCGCGGGTGGCAAACATGCTGAATGAGCTGTAGCTGATGAAACAGATCTCTAGCATGAAGCTTTCCTTGGCGGTTTCTTTTTCTCCCCCCTCCCCCAAATAACATCCATTTATTGTCGTTTTTTGTTGGGTTTTTTTTCAAAATAACATCCATCATTTATTGCGTCTTTTGGGGGAATGGGGAGCGGAGTCTCCATAAACCTTGATTAATTATCACTTTTTTTCAACTAAGGCTACCCCAAAATTTCGCGGTGGCTCTTACCTCGGCTTTCTGCAATTCCATTTGAGGAGGCATCCTTTGAAATGCTGTAAATTCACCAATTTTCCATTATTTCTGTCCTCCGAAGCCCTAATGCCTGCAGGAGGATCTGCGGCTGTATATCTTCCACAAATATTCAAGTCTAATAACCTCACCACTTTTTTCACAGTCATCTCAAAAGAAAGGAATTTTAGAGCATAAAATACTCATCCTCATTCGAAGACGTTAGAAGACAGTCAATTAATAACCCTGGTTCAATTCCAAAGACTGATTTCGACCCGGCAGGTTAGGATGGTGCGAATGCAGTGGTTGGGGAAGTAAGGTAGAACTTATTTAGGGAAATTGACTGTCTATATGTACCTGTAGTTTTATTTATCATTTTCCGTGAAAATTGGCATTCTAACGCCCATTGAATCCCTCCCTGGACATAGGACTGTTTTGGTAGAGGGTTTGTGGCAGTCACTGCCCCATGTAGTTCTCCCCGCCCCCCTCCCATCATTTGAACAATGGACATCCATCTAGAAACCCATGGTCTCGCCTTGAACCGTCTGCCTCTAGACCAATGACAGACCTTCCTCTAATCGCCTTAGTCCTTTGCCCTCTTTTTCAAAGTCCCTGTCCCGTCACACAAACCCGTTTGGGTGAGGTAGGTTGGAATGAATAAAGCTTTAAACATTGAATACAGTTCGTAGGGTTTTTATTTATACAATGAACAAAGGAAAATATGACGTCATGGTATTTAATACAAAGGATCTTTTAATGATGAGTGTAATGTAACTAGTGGCGCGCCCCAGGGGTCTGTGTTGGGACTAGGGATCGCAAATTACCGATAATATTTTTATCGAAAAATTTTTGAGTACCGGTAAATTCCCGATAAATTTCTAGTTTAAAAATCACGTATATAAAACTTTTTAATGAGTTGCTTTGCCATTGTGAGTTTTTATAACCAATAAAGTGTTTTATCTTTATAAGACAGTAATATTCTCTTCATTTCAAAAAATTATATATATATATATATATATATATATATATATATATATATATATATATATATATATATATATATATATATATATATATATATATATATATATATATATATATATATATATATATATATATATATATATATATATATATATATTTCGAAAACAAGGCATTATTTACTTTTGTTTTTCATTCTTATTAAAGAAAAATTATATAGGAAGCCTAACTTTTTAAAAACATAAGACGTTAATTTGGGCCTTATCTAAAAAGCAAAATTTCAAAAACTTAAGACAAAAATTTAAATGACATCTCTAAAATTATAAATATGGCAGCGATGCTTAGTTTTGCTTATTTAAGAAGTAACCTTTCAAGAAATATAAGCATGGCAGGAGAGAGTCTGGATCGAAACTAAACATGGTCCTAATTCGTCTTTTAAACTAAAACGTTTTCTATCACAATTCCTTTCTTTGGTAAATAGAAAGAAAAATTTTTATTGAACGTAAACTTAAATAATCATGAAGTTACATTAAATTGCCGATTATAAGGTATCGGTAAATACGCGCTAATTAAATTTAATTTATCGATAAATTACCGGTAATTTTTTATCTGTTGTGACCCCTAGTTGAGACCATTGTTGTTCCTTATTTATGTAAACGATATGGACACCGGCTTACTTGGTAGATTATCCAAATTTGTGGATGACACAAAAATTGGGGGTAAAACTTTAAATGAGAAAGATAGCAAATTAATTCAGCGGGATCTAAATAAAATCTTCGATTGGTCTAATAAATGGAACATGAAATTCAATTTAGACAAGTGTAGAGTTTTGCCCATAGGTCGAAATAACCCAAGTTTTAACTACGAGCTGGGTGGTAAAAATCTTAATCTCCGTGGACGAAGAAAAAGATTTGGGGTGCGGGTTTCAAAGGCCCTTAAGTTTAACAAGCAGTGTGACGAAGCGTGTAAGAAGGCGAACTGAATGCTGGGTTTATTGCGAGAAGGTTTCACTACAAACACCAAGATATAATCATACCTCTATATTAAAGTTTAGTAAGGCCACACTTGGAATACGCGATACAATTGTGGTCACCTTAAACACATGTAAACATCAATAAAATGGAAAGAATTCAACGATCGGAAACTAGGTGATTGCGAGGTGAGCTTATCGAAGTACCTATTCAAAATTTTAAATAAATTTTAAAACTTAAATTATGAAAAAAAAATAAGTACGACCATGGTATCATACGTAACAACGGTTTAAAACTGAAAGAACGGAGGTAGTAAATGCTAGTAGTGTGAATAGTTTTATAAACCAAATTGAATGTCGCGCGAGAGAGCATCGTGACGACAATGTCCAAAGGAAGACTACTAGCATATTAGTATAGAATAGGGACTTGACTTTGAGTGGACTAAGTAGTCTTTGCTGGCTCCCTGTAACTATGCTCACATCTGATTTGCCTTAAAATAGAATGATTTCTGATGGAAGAATATGGCTTTTTTAATAATGTCCTTCCTGTTCTATTGCTAATGACCATGTGGGGGCAGAATCTCTAATGAAGAGAAGCCAATCTACTACTTCCAATGTAGGTCCCAAGTTTTCATATGGGGCAATTATGTAACAGCAGGAATTCTCTCCTAGACCCTAAACATTTGCCAATACTCTAATTATTGATAAATACCAATTTAAAATTACTTTGAAGGTAAAATTTCTTAGAAAATAACAGACGCTTCTGAAGCGAATCATTGAATGGGCTAATATCAGGAAACGCAACAGACCTCGTTTCTTTGGGAACATCAAATGAAGTTATGTGGTTCTACAGAGAAATTTCTTTATGCAATCCTTAACCAAGGATAAAGGGTAGCCATTTCTTTACAAATCACTCCCTTTAAAAATTAAATTCTCAATGCATATTTTAATAGTTGGAGGACAAGTTGTAACTGTGGCTTTTTTTTTTCAATTTCTGGAGGAGGGGGCCCTCTCTGGAGTGCAAGCCCAGAAGCCGGGGGGGGGGCCTCCCTCCAGCGACAGGGGTTGCTTTTGTTGTTTGGGTGTCTGTCTGTTTGTTTTATTTTGGTTCTTTGGTGTTTCGCTTGCATTCACACTTTATTTTTTACGTCGTCTGTGCCTCTGGTAGCAGTTGCCAAGTAAACGCCTTAGATGAAAAAAAAAGAAGTGAGTGAATGGTGTTATGTATTAGTAGCGTTCATGCGCAGCGACCGCACTTTTTAATTTAATAGTTATATTTACAGTTCAAGTTCTCTTTATTTCCTGTGTTGCCCCTTGCGTTATTTCCTCAATGTTGAATCGGGCACTTGTTTCCCACATTCACGCAACCCTTGTTTGGTGACGTATCTCAGTGGTACTCCGAAATGGAGGCGGGTCCATTTTGGGGGATACGAATAAACCGTTAGGTGCTCCACTTTTGCTCGGTTCCAGTTCTAATGCGAACACAATTTTTCGCTCTATTCGCAGTCATTTTTCCGGTCCATTAATAACGATTGAGTTTTCTCTCGGCTTTTGTTTGTCATTCTTTCCACCCTCATTGTTCTCTTCCTCCGCCTCACTGAGAGACGCTCCTTCGTGGCAGATTAAGGAGCCCCGCCTCATTCCAGTCCTTTTAAAGATTCGAGTAGTCTCCTTGTCCTTCCGCGCAGTCGCATCCCCATCTTCACCACTTTCTTAAACTTTTTTATCATAATTTTAAGATACATTCATTTTTTTCCCGTAATTATAATTATATGGTTTAAGGCCACGAAAGATTAATATTCCTACCACCAACCGGTGCTATTCACTTAAGTAGTCTATCCAGCGCTTCTCTTTGGCCCCACTCGCCCGCCGTCCTTGTTTGTTTTTAAATGGGGCTCTCCCGGAGATCGTTCCATTCGTCTTATTTTTGGCCGACGCCTCACGCGAGAGGGCCATATCCACAGGCTTAGGGTCTCCTGGCTGCGCTATACAAATTCTTCGGCTGTGGCGTTCAGCACACGGGATGGGGATCGGAATACCCTCTCAATGCTCTACCACACCACACCATACTAGACTAGGGATGGTAGTGTTTTATTCATCGACATCCGTAAGTCTGCTCTATAAGGTGGATGCGATCCGCTTTACTTGCCCGTTGACTAACGCATATTTCCTATAGAGAGCCTCTGTGTCGATGTGGGGGAGTTGACACTATGCGCCAGTACGTTCTGCTTGAGCGTCAGCCCCAGTCGCTAAGGGTTCTCATTTCCTCCGCAGTCAATCTCGACGGTGCTTTTGCCGATAAGAGAAGCTAATCATGCCCTCTAAGCCTTTTAGGTTTGGGGTTGGGTAACTCCAAGAGTTTGCTATAACTTGCGGCCGCTGGTTCTTTCTAAGACACAACCCTGGAACATGCCACCTTTGTCGCCACGCGTCTGCTCCCGAAGCTTCTACAGCACCGGGAGTACATTTCGTGTCACACTAGACCCGTGCCTGTGTATACGAATGGCTCTGTCTGAAAGGTGAGTTTGCTTCGATGCCAGTTTGAAGCCACCCGGGCTCTTCAAGCCGCTTCGTCTCTCTTCACGACCCAGCTGGCTGCTCGGTATAGGGGATTAGCGCCATGCCCGGTTCGGAAATCGATTTGTAATCTCCGGTTTTCAGTATCTGCGAGTTGGGAGGATGTGTCCAGATTGTCTTCTGATGAGTTCCTGGAAATGGAGAGAAGTTCTGGTAAATGAACAAGCTGATGAGTATCCCAGATTGTATTCAGAGACTAAGCGGCATTTTGCTCTTAACTACTCTGAATCAGGTCGGCCCTTCGGAGTGCATGGCAAAGAAGCTGGAAGACAGCGGACGGGAATTTAAAGTTTCGTGCCATTGCGCCTCGACTTTTCCCATGAGCCCATCTCTATGCTTCGACGGTATCCTATGATTTTTTTGTCGTCTCCTAATCGTATGCATCGTCATCTGATAGAGCGCTCCCCTGAACATTTCTATCAAGCTTTCTTGGTGCCCCCAACACCGTAAGACCATTTTTGGATAAATGTCTTCTTAGTCTGTAGGAACTTCGCGAGCACACTACCTCCCCCACACCTCCTGTCCCGAGTCTTTTGGAGCGACTCCTTCCTACCCACCGAATTGTGACTTGATGAATCTTTGTACGAGGCCAGTTTCCTCCACAGGATTTAATTAAACTTTTGACTGCATTGTTCAGGCCCCCGAACTTTATTTATTCTTTTTCTTTTTCACTTTGGATTTTATTAGGTGAGCTATTTGTGATTTCGGCAGCCGTACACTTGTTGGCGGGCGCCAGAGGAGAAAATAATAATAATAATAAAAAACGCCTCCGTCCTTGAGTGTCCCGCACCTGTTCTCGGTCCGGGCGCGCCTCGTAAATTCAGTTCCGCGGCATGGCTAAGTGGGGAAGGGGAAACGACCTTCCGTTCGCTCCACTCTCGGTTGTCACGCGGTTATGGGGGCCACATGGTTGGGTGTGATTGGGGTTAACTTTGTTATCTCCCGAACAACGTTCGCGCACCTGCAGTATTTTTATTTTCTCTATTGTGCTTTATATTTCAATTTGGTTTATAAATTATTTCACAGGTCTGCAAAATGGAACTTTTCAAAAATTATTCTCATAATTATATTGTAATCCTCATCTTTGAGAATAGGGCATTAATTCGAAATTTCTTGTGTTTTTTTTCCTCATCACGTAAGGATTTCTTTGAAAATGATAATGAATTTACAAAAATTTATACATACCTATATGCCAGGTACAAAAAAAAGTAATTGTGTTTGCTGCTTTATAAAAAAGTAAAAATGCAATCCAAAATAAATAAAATATATATTTTAAGTCATTTCTAGGCTCGGTAACTAAAACTTCTTTTTCACTTCACAACCGCCTGCAACATCCATCAATAGTAGGGCATCGTCATATGGCCATTCCATCTTCCCTGGTATCTTCTTTCCATTTTGCTGGAATCTTTTCCCTTGTTCTTCCTACACTCTTAAAACTGTTTAAAAAATTTTTTTTCTTACATCTAAATTTTGCTAAAATGAACTTCAAGACTCTACATCCCTACAATGTCTTTTTATTTTAGATCATTGCAATTACCCCCAAAGTTCTGAACACATCTTTTTCAGCATCACAGAGTTTTCGAAGTTTTCATCCTTGACCGCTTTCCTTATATCTGGTCCAACAAATACATCCTCTTTAAGCTTGCTA
This sequence comes from Ceratothoa steindachneri, assembly GCA_963969495.1. Taxonomy (NCBI): domain Eukaryota; kingdom Metazoa; phylum Arthropoda; class Malacostraca; order Isopoda; family Cymothoidae; genus Ceratothoa; species Ceratothoa steindachneri. Next base: position 132,444,922 of record OZ018327.1, read on the forward strand.
CCCAAATACTTGAAACCCTCTCCATCTCGTGCTAACACTTTCACCAATTGCTTCATTAGGACAAGTTTTATATGCAGTAAGGGCTAAAGACCCCTTTTTGGAGCCACCAAGCTCGAAGAATGTTCTTTGTCCCTGATATATTTGTATCCTTATTGGCCGTTTCTGAGAAGTGTAGATTCCTGGACAAACTCGAGCGATCCGCTAGGGCAAGAATATGTTTGGAGAGCGGTCAGTAATTTCAAAGTGGAGATGACGTGACCAACCCACCTGGATGTAACTCTGCAGTGGGACCACCGCACGTAAAGTGAGATTGCAGTGGAACTTCCACTTCCTAGCTGTTGCATTGACCGCTAGCACAGGGGAGGGGGGGGGGCTAAAAAAATGCCTCAGCACGCAACGGCCTCCCTCCCCTCCAACCTGGTCGCTCAGGCACAGAATGCGCGGCCCCACTTAATTGTCGTGACGATGGCGGGGCCTCCTACAGCACAGGCTGTAGGATTACAGGCTTTCTTCCATAATCTTCCCCATGCGGTCCGAGAGAGCAGAGGTCATCTGCTCCCTTGGGGGGGGGGGCTATAAACAGCAACAATACATGTGAAAATGTAGCGGTCATCACTGTGATTTGAGGGTTATCTCCATATCATTGGAACATCAAAACAAACGTATTTCTTTTTACTTTTTGCCTATTGCCCTCGTTGTTCATTGCATTGTGAGCAGACCGTATGGGTAGCCCCATAAACGTTTCAAGCAGGATTATCCCCCCCCCTTCTCTAATTCAAAGCGCAATAGCAACGAGGCTGCCTCGCGCATAAAGTGTGTTAGGAGAGATTCCTAAAGGAAAGGGGTGAAGATGGAAGAGGGAAAATGTGTGAAAGATATCGCATATAGCCGCAGATCCTTTTGCAGGCATTGGGACCAAGGGGAGGGGTGAACTTACCTTCCCCCTTCGCCACCGACCACGGATGAGTGGACGAATAGTGGTTGGCGACTAGACTGCTATATTAGCTCCCGGTCGAGAAAATGGGCAAGAAGGAGGCTGTAAAGAGAGTCGAATTAAGCCCTAGTAGTTTTAATCTATTTCGAGACTTCCAGAGGCACTAGGACAGGAAGGGCGTGCTGCTCCTCCAGGTGCCAAGCGTAACAGTCTCCACCCCCCATCCCCTTTCCACATCTCACCTTGCGGAGAGCCGCATTATTGGCATAGTTCTTTCTTCTCGTTTGTCGTTACTTTCCCTCGTCCCCGCCGATTGCTTGAGCGCCAATTCCTTTTCACGCCCCAACAAATCAAGGCTACGGATCGCTCCTCTCCTCAGCTCCGTTCGTGGAAATTCTCCCGCCATTTCTGCCTTTTGGCGCGCCACGGAAACCATTTTAATTATATCTATAAGGTGACCCCAATCCCTCCCTAGTTAGGGGCCTGACCTAATTATTAGAGTTAACGCGGTCTAGGCGCTTAGATAATGTCACGCGCTGTATCATCCTGTTATTACTTATTTAAAGTTTAATTTCGGTATGCCTTTTGAAAAAACAAACAACCCAAAACGAGGCCAGAGATTGAGAATTAGCGGATTGCCACAGAGAGTATGTAGGTCGTTGTGTCTCGAGGTTCCGAGAAGTGATTCCGACCACGAGTGGGAATTTGCATATCCCATTTTTTCAGATATAAAAAATTTGGTAGGGGTTTTAGTTTTACCACCGAACCCACTCGCTTTTTTATTTCTGGGTAGAGAACGGAAGTTTAACGTGGGATTCGAACCATAGGGTGTCTACGGCGCATGACGCCGCCGTCAAATTGGCCCGTATCTGCACCCCATATGGAGACTAACGACACACGATGTGGCTTAACTTAGTTGCAATCGGAAGTGATTTTATTATTATTTCTCACATTTTTTCTCTTTGCCTGTGATATCCTCCCATCTTCGTCCGTCCCATTATTTGCGTTTGTGTGCCCCTCCATAATGGATCCCTTCTCTTATTGTGTGACCAGCGGCCGGTTAATAGGAACATTTGGCGTTAGGTCTTTTTCAAGGCCAGTACAAGTTTGTAGATGTTTTCCTAAGGATTAATGCAAATGCCTTCATATTTTGCTTAAAATCTTTATTTTAAACGTCTAAAGTCCCTTCAAAAGAACCATTTTCCTATTTTAAACTTGCTCGTTAATTCAAAACGAGGGACTGGCCCCCTTAAGCAAGCTCTTTCAAACCTGGTAACTTATGCAAGTTTCCTTTACTAAGCTTTTAAAACCTTTATTTACAAACATTCAAGCGAGTGATTCTGCACTCTGAAGGAAATCTATCTAACCAAGAATAGCAAGGGCAAGAAAATAGGCAGGAACAGAAAGGGAGTGACTCAAGAAGCGAGGCGTGCGCGCAACCCCAAAACTCAACCTCTGCTCACCTAAGATAATATCGCTCCCGATATGAATAGATCGAGTGCGAGATGATAGATAAGAGCGGAACCAGTCTAAGGTAGTTCACAATATACCGATGGGAACAGGATGGTAGTGTACATGTGAGAGAAGGAGGAATCTGCAAAAGGCCTGTACGAGGCAGCTCCTGTATAAGTATGGAAGATAATGCAAATGTAAATAGGATTGCCCTCGTAGACGTTGTATCGGAGTACAGGAGAGATGAGCAAGCAAGAGGAGGTTACTGTTAGGAGACGTCTGAAAATGAGAATGCAGGTGGAGTAGATAGTATAGTCGGTGAGATGAGAAGTGGTGATGATTGTGTTATGGAATGGGACTGGTGGCTGTGTTGTAAGCCATTGAAAAGTAGAAGAGTTTCTGAAGATCTGGAAAATGAACTAATAGTGCTGTTGTATGATGGCAATGGGGCGGCTGGATGCAAGAATTACAGGAGGCTAAGTTGGTTGAGTATTGTAAAGTGTTTGAAAAAATTAAGTAGGTTGGGTCTTGAAGTAGGATTGATAGCAGGGTTGGCAAAAAACACAAAATTTTGAAAAAGCCCAATAAAACCCGGGTTTTTCAAATCTTGTTTTTTTTTTCAAAAAACAAATGCTACAAGCATTAGAATAACACACAAAAAAGAATATCTATCTCTATTTTTATATAATATTAATAATTACTTAGTTTAATATTTATATTATAGTAAGAACAGATCACAAGTAACAGATCACTGATCGAGAATTGTTGGTACCCATGATAGCCATAACCTGTAGAAGGAGAGATTAATTATTATGAGTCAGTATCAGAGAAATAACCTTAATTTGATACATATTTGTTAAATTATAAACATAAATATGAATTTTGAATAAAATAATAATAAGTAGCATTCATTTCTTGAAAAATAAAGTAATTTTGAAAAAACCCGGGTTTTATTCTGGGTTTTTTTCCAAAAACAAATGCTATAATTACTAGAATAACATAGAAAAATAATAGTTATCTCTATTTTTCTATAATATTAATAATTACTTAGTTTAATAATTATATTATAGTAAGAACAGATCACTGATCGAGAATTGTGGGTACCCATGATAGCCATAACCTGTAGAATGAGAGATGAATTATTATGAGTTAGTATCAGAGAAATAACCTTAATTTGATACATATTTGTTTAAATTATAAATGTCGAGGTTTGAGTGAGTGGGTAATCCCAGTCCCACTTCCTGAACATATATTTTATTACCGCACCGAGGTGAAGCGGAGGTGTAGCGTATTCAATACACATACCTTAGCCACTTCCGGTGAATAATAATACCCCCGTGCTTCCCCTTTTGATCAAAACTAAGATGATGATCCCCCGAATGTGTTCCCCATTCAGTAAAGGCCAACCATGGTTGGGGCGGGGGAATATTGAGATTTAAGCCGAGTGGATTGCTTAATAATAGCAAAAGGATCGTCCAAATTAGTTAAACACACGGATACAAAAATAATCTTTAATGTACATGAATTTGAAATAAGCAACAGCGTATATAAATATAAATAGGATTAATCTTGCACTGAATAAATAAGTCTACAAAAATGTTGTGGGGATTACTTGCAGATTACTCACTGGGATGTTTGCGTCTTAATGACACCAGGCAGAACGAAGGGAATATTATTATTGAGTTAAACACTGAATTAAGTAAGCACTTCTAATATTCGAGGGTATGGGCTCGGGATGAGAATTCTAGTTCACAAATAAACTAGTGAAGTTAGGGGAGGGGATAATTCAATTAACGATACCTTTGAGTTCGTAAGTATTTTTGAAGGGGGCTGGTGAAGATCTTCTTCTGGTGACGATGATCGCACCTAGTCTAGCCGTCCGAGATTACCGAATGAGAGGGTAATCCTAGACCAGTGATATGCTGATCCTATGCCGGATCACGAAGGTGAGCCAAACGGTGACTCAAATCGGACTTCTTCCTTGAAGTACCTGCCCGATTATTCGGCTCCTGGAGTGAGTAGTCAAAACCGATTACCTAGCTACGTTTACGGTAATCCACAGAGGGAGGTCCTGTGTAACCTCCGACTCTGAGGGGGGGGGGGCTGCGAGAAATTTGGCACCTACAAGTACCGTGACGGCAACAACCAATTCCCCCGAGAACTTCCTTCGTTACAGCAGGCGAACGGTTTCCTATGTGGATCGAGTTTCACACACTCGACGTAGGTCCAAGAGCTTCTGCCTGATTCCAGGGAAAAGTCTTCCTTTTATTTCTCTCACCAGCAGAATCGAGAGAGAGAATCGAATTCTCGTAAAATCCGTATCGTCGCGCGAAATACCATTTTTCATCTTTGGGCTGACGGTATTTCTTTCACGCCTTCGAGCCATCTCGGAGTTTACGGCGGTGCGAAAAAAGGCGACAGAGAATTCGAGATACGAGAGGGCACGCAGCTGGTGTCGGAGTATTTCTGCGTACACTTATGTACGCGGCATTTAAACTTCTACAATAAACATAAATATGAATTTTGAATAAAATAATGATAAGTAGCATTCATTTCCTGAAAAAGAGTATAATTTAAAAAAAAACAAACAAAACAAACCCGGGTTTTTTCAAATTTCACTTGAAAAAACCCCAAAACCCCCGGGAATAAAAACCGTGTTTTTTTTATTTGCCCACCCTGATTGATTGAGGATGAACTAGGACAGTTTAGGAGGGGCCAGGGCTTATTGTATGGATCAAGTATTTACATTGAGTTAGCTGCCAGGAAAATAATGTAAAGTTTATGCTGGGTTCATGGATTTAAGAAAGCTTATTATTTTGTAGATAAAAGAAGCAGAGTGCTAATAATGTACGAGTATGGAGTGAGTAGTAAACTGTTTTTGCCATCTGAAGGAAACTTCTCTCCAAATCTTCGATTTCTCTTTATTTCAAACGTCCAAAGAATCAAATTCCTTATTTCTATAACTGCTCTCTAACTAACGATGGAATTCGGGACTCAACTCGTCTCGAAGCATTTAAACTTTCCCACCAAAAGAATCCACCCGTCTCCATCCTCTTCCTTAGTGCATTCTCAAATCCATTGGGATCACTGCCCCTAACTTGGAGGACACCTTGTGTGTCTCTATTTTGCGTCTATTCATTTCCCATTCCTTAATTATTGATAATTGTTTCCGTTTTATTTATCATTTGCTTTAGATTTTCTCAAATTATGAGCTATGTAATAGGGTATTCATTGCAACCGTGTTCCATTCCATTTATGATAGCGACTCTTTCAAACGTGTGTTAAGCTTTAAGGTTACCCCCCCCCTCCCCTCTCCCGTCTTTAACGTAGCTGTTTTCCCCCGCTGCCTCTTACCAATCCTTTTCGTTAAAAAATTACCCTCATTTGTTTGTGTTCGAGGCCAGAGGTTTAAACACAGGCGAAAATATTGACATCACAAATGGACCTGATTTGAGTCTGTCAATCTGCGGGCGCTGCTGGCCCGCTCCATTTTATTTGGCTCTCTTTGTTGTGGGTCGCATGCTCCTGCGCCGGATCCTCGCTTCCTTCTTCTTCTTATTGCCTTTTTGTTTTTTGTATATTTATTATTTGTTTTTTGTATTTTTATTTGGAGGGGAGGAGGTAATCAAGCTTTAGTATCAGGCTGTAACGTGATTACGGCGACATTTGCCCTCCTAGTAGGCAGTCGCCAGATTGGGTTCCTTAAAAAAAAAATGTCAATCCGCGTGTTTTGGTCACTGGAGGAGGCCTACTAAAGGTTTTAATTTTCCTATGTGCCTACTAGTGACTCTTAAAACTTTGTTTTGGTGAATTAAAGAGCAATTGTGGATATGTTTCTTTTTAAAATCAGTTATATTTTGGCGCTTCGAAATGGTGACTCGAAAGACGTTGTTTGACTGTCACTTGTTTTATTAAATCCTGTCTGTAATTATAATAATGCATATGTGAGAAATCTCTCGTCGTGACCAAATTGCGCCTGGTGTTATGAAAAATAGAATTGATCCCGATACGTCGAGAATATTAAACGGTAAATTTCTCCTTTTTTTTCCCCCCTTCGTTTTATTAAAGTCACCTTCCACCCTCCTGGCCAGCATCTAACACCCATATTACTAACACTTGTCCTGTCCCCATCCACAACATTCCTCCCCCAACATCTCAACGATATGGGTTAATGCGATACGTTGAATCAATAGTAATTACCTTACATGTTATTATCCCCCCCTCCCTTATGCCGACTCTATCATTTGCTTCGGATTTCCCCTTCGTTCCCCATATACTCAACACCACTTTTTCGTCTCACTTAGCCCCTCGTCCCCAACCTCCCTCCACACCATTGCCTTTCTACCCCCACTTTCATGAGTCATTGTTTACTCTACCTAGCCTATTATGGTGGGCTCGTTTAATTAAGACCACTCGATTTATCGAGGGCTTTTGTACGATTGAAATAAAAATGCGGAGGTGAATTGAACCGAAAATACGCACGCGAGGGGACTAACTTCAGACCCTCGAGTCCTTTTGCTCATTAATGTAATTTTTATAGTAGGGTGTTTCTTTAGCCCTCCTAGTTTTTCCATATGTACCTTTGATATTTTTAACGTTAATAATGATAATTTTCTATGGCTCTCTTCAAGGCACCAAGCCTTCACAGAGGGCCTCTCTACCAACTAAGAATAGGCTTGGGAGAAGAGTAAGTAGGTTTTCAATGTTCCAGGGATTGGGAACAGCGTATAGGAGTAGGCGGATTATTCCACACCCTTAAAACAAAAATCGAGAAAGCGCAAACCAATATGAGGAACATTCAAATGGCCAAGAGCCTGAACGGATCAGGGAAATTGAATGGGTCGAAGAGCAGAAGCATGGCATCCAGCGAAGGGGGGGAGGGCGGAGGAGCGTAGATGGGGATATCGAAATTACATTGGTCACAGTGGGGGAGAATATAGCTAAGATTGCGGAGAGAAGCCATGAGACCTTGAGTGTTAACTATCAAAGATGACGCAAAGATTTTTAGGGTGCCTCAGAAGTGAAGCAATGTGTTTACATCGAGCGACATCCGAAGTAGTGCCGGATGTTTCAGGGAGTTTTCCAAGTTCCATTAAGTAATGGTATCATATGTGGCTAGAAAAATGAGGCTGGGGAGAAAGATACTAAGGCTTGCGTTTCATCAGGAAAGAAATTGGATGATAAAACGAGAAGCCGCATAAGAATAGCAAGGGCAAGAAAAGAGGCAGGAACAGAAAGGGAGTGACTCAAGAAGCGAGGCGTGCGCGCAACCCCAAAACGCAACCTCTGCTCACCTAAGATAACATCGCTCCCGATATGAATAGATCGAGTGCGAGATGAAAGATAAGAGCGGAATCAGTCTAAGGTAGTTCACGATATACCGATGGGAACAGGATGGTAATGTACATGTGAGAAAAGGAGGAATCTGCAAAAGGCCTGTACGAGGCAGCTCCTGTATAAGTATGGAAGATAATGCAAATGTAAATAGGATTGCCCTCGTAGACGCTGTATCGGAGTACAGGAGAGATGAGCAAGCAAGAGGAGGTTACTGTTAGGAGACGTCTGAAAATGAGAATGCAGGTGGAGTAGATAGTATAGTCGGTGATATGAGAAGTGGTGGCTGTGTTGTAAGCCATTGAAAGGTAGATGATTTCCTGAAAATGACTGATTTCTGTATCAGATTCGAGGAGTTTAGGTCGGTTGGTGGGGGCTATTGAGTTATTATCCGGCAACCTCATCGCCGTGGACCTAACTACCATCCTTAGAACGTTTGGCCGTTTTGCACGCCGTCTTCTTTCTTGGTGATCGGCGGAGTGTAAAACGACCCTCAAAGAAAAGTGATATGCGTATAGGCGCTGTAAGCGCCGCTCGAACGATTTCACCAACAGTGCCGCGCTGACTGGCCTCATCACCCCGTCTGGCCCCAGCTTAGCCTCTTCTCCTTTCAGACGGTCTGTCTTTCTCCCCTACTTCTTCAGTCCCCCTACAACCTCTCCCACAACTTTCTCTGGTCGGCCTCTATTTTCACAGGGTAGATGCTGACCTTATTCTAAGCCAACTATCCTGGATAGGGTCTGAGGGGTGACCGGACAATATTCCCTAACCACTGAGCTCCGGTTCGGGATGGTGGGTTTTTAAAAACCTGCGTCGTCCCTACCCATACCTTCCTCACACTCCTTTTCCTTCTCTCTTCACTATCTATTTTTTTACGCCGTGCCTAAGGTGGAGCCGCCATATCGAAGGGCTGCCACGTCACCAGGCGGGAGGGGTGCCCTTGAATGGCGACACCTGGCTCTGCCAGCCAAGTACGCACCCATTGCATGGCGGGCTACTGCGAGAGGTGATGAGCGTCTGCATCTCGTAGAAAAATTAAGGTCACCATGCCCAATGATGTAAAACCCCAAAAGAAAACTCTTCCCCTTTCTTCCTCACGATCAACGGAGCCGCCTTCGGGCAGCTCCACACAAAAAATGGAGGTTTTCCTTCCTGTGCTCTCGCTGGGGACCCTCCAAATATCTCTAACCGGAGAGGAGACTTACTCCTCTCCTTCGCCTGCGGGTGTAGGTGGCCCTCCCCTCACCTCTTTGTCTGGAGGTTCCTTCGGGCGCCTCCCTATTTCCAGCGGCACACCCCCATTTACTTTCCAAGGGGACTGCCAAGAAAGCCAGCAGGCAACCCATAGCCGACCGCTCCCCATTAAAGCGGCTCGGTAGGGCAAACCCCCTTAGGGGGAGAGGGAAGCCAGGCTCCCTCGGTCTCTTCTCTCAAAAGACCTGCTGCCTAGAATATTAAACCTAGCGAAGGTCAAGGCCTGTGCCTCACAAGACTCGTCTCATGACACCGCTGCCAATTGGACTTGAGATGTCCTGGGAGGGGGACGGCCAACTGGAAAAGATAAACATGGTCCTTGAGGCAACCCAGTCTCAGACGGTAGGGCCTTCCATGCGGGCGAATCCGGGCTCGCTGCCAAGCATCGAACTCTAGTCCGCCCCTATGCATGGTCCTCAAACGGCCCGGGTCCCCAAACCAGTACAAGGAGGGGAGAGAATCTCCTCCTCCGGCTGGTACCCCTACTACCGCCAGGACCTTGTCTATCTCGGATAAGGACCTTGCTGAGGCCGGTCCATCCGATGGACCGGCCTGGGGGCTCTTACCGGCGGAGGGGAGATAGGGGTTCATTCCCCGCTGTACTCTAAAAAGAAATAAAACACTAAAAAGATTAAAAAGACTAGGGGCTCCTCCATATCCGCGGTGGCTGTGGGGACGGATAGGTCTGCTGCCACTTCGGTAAGCGACCAAGTCAAGATTGGCACATCCGCTCCTTCTGCCCCCCTCCCCCGCGTGCAGAGCCCTTGACTAAGAATAAAAGTGCCAGTACGGGGAGCGGAGCCTCGATTACATCGGGGCCGCTCATTCAGAGATTACCGGGCGTTTTCAAGACCGCTGGCTTCAAACCATTACTGGTTATTCGCTCCACTGATGGCAGCATCTTGGCTAAGGGCAACCTGATCCATCAGAGGAGAGATCGGGCTAGTGTGATTGGTAGAGAGCCGAAGGTGACCCGCTTCTCGGACGGGGAGCCTATGGCGAATGCGTCGAATCCCTCAGAGGCGGCCATGATTAGTGCCATTCGGACACTTAATGGCACGCCTGTGAGTGTGACGCCGCACTCTACCATGAACTTCGTGAAAGTAGTTTATGCGAGGTAACTCGTGGACTACTCCATAGAGGACATCACCTTAGAGCTGGCCGACCATGGGGCGGTCAAGTTCGAACGTGATGAGAAAACAGGGAGGGGCCTCGAGGCCCATCCCTACGCTCTTTGTCACGTTCGACTGTGACAAGCTATCTTAGTCGGTTCGTGCCGGTTGGTATCGCTACCGCGTGAACACACTCGCGCCACTGCCGTGTAAGTGATATTACTCCCACCGTTTCGGCCATACTAATCGCTCCTGTCGATGCGCAACGTTGGGGTTGCCCGAAACCTGTGTAAATTCCTTCAAGGCAACACACGATGTCCAAATCGTGTGTGGGCAAGTGTGTCAATTGCGGAGAACCTTCCCCCCGCTTCTTCGAAGCAATTTAATGCCTATCTCCTTGAGGAATACATCCTGGCCGTTCAGGCTCAGGATCGTCTCTCATTTGGCAAGGCTAAGGACTTGATCTTAGCGCGCCAGGCGTTATCCGGGACGTCCTATGCCCCAATGTTAAAAAAGACGCCCTCTGCTCCTGGTCCATCCAGGCCTACGAGTACGGTCGTTTCCGCGCCCATTCGTAACCCTTTGCGAGTTCTACCCACCCCTGGCGCTCCCCTGGTAAAGCTGGTGGCACAAAGGGTCTACACCCAGCCCCGGCTAAAACCAGGGCTCCCTCCCTTCGCCCAGCGTGACCGTTTCCCGTAAGGCGAAATGGCCACGCGCCTCCACCGAGTCGTTAGACTCACAGGGGGCAACACCCCTGAAGTTGGTCGCCAGGTTATCTTCCAGGATTCCTAAAGCTGCCCCCCGAAAGGAGGACAGACACGAAGGAGCTTTGGCTCCTACACCCATACCCACACCCACTGGTCGTTTGTGTGGCTCGGAGACGGTGGATCCTCGAAAAGAGCCCCCCCCCCCGCCTCCGAAGCCACAACGCCCGCCTAAGGTTTCGAGGCGGAGGGAGGAAAAGACTCGCATGGCGAGCTCAACCTTCCCCAATAAATCCTCGAAGGCGATAGCGCATTGTCCGTCCAACACCGCCCGGAGTTCTGCCTCCGGGAAACGTACGGCAATTCCCTTTAGGGTCTTCTCTTCGAAGAGGGCCCCCCCACGTCTCCTCCGAGCTAGGCCTGGAGGGCATATTCCTTCAATGGAATTGAGGCAGACTCTGACCCAACTGGGAGGAGCTGCGGAGGCTCGTCTCCTCCCGTTCCCCGTTAGCTATCTTTTTGCAGGAGACCATGCTGGGCGCATGCCCCCTTCTTACACTCCCGTGGTATAAGGGTTTTGCGACCTCATCACCACGGGATGGAGGCCGGGCGGGAGGATGTGCGATGTCACCCGGCATAATGTCTCCGGTCTTCTCTTCGCTTTAGATAGCTCCTTTCAGGTAGTAGATGTGGAGCTGCACCTTGATAGGAGGTATACTGTTTTTTCCGCGTACATTCCACATTTAGCCGACTTCGACGCGCGGGACTTCCGCTGCGTCGTGGCACGGTTGACGAGGCCCTTTCTTTTGCTCGGAGATCTAAACGGTAGACACCCCCTCTTGGGAGACTACTCTATCAATCCCCTGTGTCAAGTCCTTGCCTACCTGATCGACGAGCTTGAGAAGGGTGTCCGAAATGTGGTTGAGTTTACGCATCCCTGCCCGAAAACCGCTTCATTTTCCGCTATCGATCTATCTTTGTGCTCTCTAGATGCACAGCCCTATTTTGATTTATGAGTGGTCGATGACCTCCATGGTAGTGACCACTTTCACATTCACTATCATTTTATGGGCCGCTGCCGCCCCAGAGCCCTCCCCTGGCGCGATGGTTTGCATTTCAAAAAGTGACTGAATTCTCTATCTAAGTCGAGGATTTTAGGTCGGTAGATGAGGCCGTTGAGTTATTCGGCAACCTCATCGTCACGGGCCTAGCTACTATTCCTAGAAGGTCTAGCCGTTTTGCACGCCGACCACTCCCGTGGTGGTCAGGCGAGTGTGAGACGGCCCTCAAGCAGAAGCGCTATGCTACATGCGCTATAACCAAATGGGGATACGGTATAATGGAGACTCCACACGATTGGGGCGATGGGACGCCTCCCAATCTTTATATTTGAATTGCTGCGCGATCGTCGATTCCGCGCACGGGTGGGTTGACCCCTATCCGGTCCAATTCTGCAGGAAGAGGGTGTTCCGCAGGGAAGTGTCCACAGTGTCACACTCTGCCCTGAGCATCAACGGTATCACCTCGGTGCTGCCGGGAGATGTTCTCGCTACGCTCTACGTGGACGATCTTTCTATCTCTTTTGGCTTGGCCGAGATGCCAACCCTGGAGTGTCGACTCCAACAGGCATTGAACAGCGTCTCTCGCTCTGCCTAAGCGCACAGGTTTCGGTTTTCCTTTGTGGTGCTCTTCTGGTCTTGTATTTGACTGACGCCTCACCTTGGAGGCTAATATTCGCAGCCTTAGGGTATCTTGTACCCCTACCATGGATATTCTCTGTTCCGTGACGATCGGTGCTTGGGGCGCTGATAGGTCTACTGCCTTACTTTTTTATCGATCCTTTGTTTGTTCAAAGCTCCACTACGGATGCGAGTTTTATGCATCCGCAGCCGAGCGTGTATTACAGAAGGTGGACCCGATCCACTACACTGGCCTTCGCTTCGCGACCGGTGCCTTCCGCATTTCCCCCATTGAGAGCCTACTAGTCGATGCTGGGGAAATGCCACTCGCTCTACGCCGTGTACAGTGCATTATTCGCTTGTACGCTCTAGCCCAGCGCCTCCCTCAGTCGCCAACAGCTCTCACTGCATCCGCAGCTGATTTCGGCGGTGTCTATGCCGCCGAGAGACGCCAGTCATACCCTAAGCCCTTTGGTATTAGGGCTCGGAAACTCTTTCCAGAGCTAGATATACCTTTGGCTCTGTGTCGCCACGCCTCTGCTCCCAAAGCTTGTATAGCGTCGGGAGTATTGCGTTCGACCTTTTTGGAGCACACCTCGTGTCACGCTAGAACCGTGCCAGTGTATAGGGATGGCTCCAAGTCCCAAGAAGGAGTCGGCTTCCACGCTGTATCCGCTCTCCTGCTGGGTTCCTGGACATTGGGAATTGCGGGGAATGGGGGCGCTAAAGATTCCGCGAGGACTCTGCGACCGCACCAGCGTTTCGCTCTTTCTCACACCTACTACATGGCAGGAGTACGGGCTGCTTGGTAAAGATGATGGGAGATGGTCGAAGGGAACTTAAGGCTGCTTGCCACTGCGCCGCGACTGTTCCCATGGACATACCCCTAAATGCTGCGAAGGCTTCAGGTTGCTTTCTGTTGTCTCCAAATTGGGCACAGTCGTGGGACGCACCGCTATTTTATGGAGCGCTCGCCAGCGCCCTACTGTGAAGACTGCGTTATCCCCCAGACTGTTCGGCACATTCTTGTTGAATGTTCCAGTCTGGGCGATCTCCCCGCACGTTACCTGTCCCGGTACCGGGACAGGTAACGTCCCTTGTATTCGTTTCGAGTTCGTGCACATTGACTTGTGGACTTATACACTTTTGTGGAGGAGGTCGGCCTTCTCCCCTTTATTTAACTGTTTTTTGTTGCTTTCTTTGTAGGTCGCATGTTCCTGCTCGGGGGCCCGACGCTGGAGCTTGCTTCTCCTTTTGCCATTTTCCCCATTTATTGTTGTTGTTGTTTTTCATATTCTTATTTTAAAGTAGCCTAGTGTTAGGCTCTTAAAATATATAAGTAAAATTCACCAACAGTGAACTTTGTCGCGCTAGAACTAGTTTCTCTTATATTTTGAAGCACCCATGCTGCTCTTCCTTGCCGGTATACATGTTTTCCTTTACGTGAAGACCCGTCTTGCAGAGGTATAGAAGCAATTCAAAAGGTTTCAGGGCAAGTGCTCGAGGAGCCTTTCCCTTTCTCCTCGAGAATGGGACCACAATATCGGTCCTCGAGCTTTACCTCCAGAGGCGGAGAACATGTCAACGACAGGTTTAGGCTGGAGGAGTTGTGTTCCGCTTTCGCCCTATTCGCGGACACCGCCCCCGCTGGGAACCGATGTATCGGCCCCATTGAAATGCAGTATTCTAGGATCAAACAGTTAAGGCTAGCCTTAGAGAGGCCGGCCACAAGCTCTCCTGCTCGGTGCACAAAAGAAAATGCACAACTGAGAATCGTATATAAAATAGAGAAAACAAAGATGGGGATGTATTGGGTTGAGGAATAAGTCTTGCGGTTTTATCAAATTTATTCATTATCATTAACAATTTTAGAAAAACTTCATTTCTAATTGATAACAATATGCAATTTAATCAATAATGTATTCTCCGTTGTTATTTTAGACTTCTTCCCATCGTTCAACTAGTTTTTTGATGCCCCTGCAATAAACATCTCTGGATTTTTACTCGAAGAATTCGTCTAACTAGGTTCTTAATTGTTGTAGAGCGATCGGAACAGATGGAAATTCGATGGAGCCAAGTCTGGCGAATATGGAGGACGCGGCAGGTTTTTCCAATTAAGCGTTTGGATGGCGTCTTTTGTCATATTGGCAATGTGAGGACGAGCATTGTCTGTTGCAGAAGGACTCCATAACGTCGGTGAGGTCGCTTTTCACGAATAGCTAAGGCGAATCGATACATTTGTTGAACGTAGAGTTCTGCATTGACAATCTCGTTGTTTGCGAGGAGCTTATAAAGAATGATGCCTTCACAATCCCACCACACACACAGCATCGTCTTCGTGGATGAAGTCCTTGCTTTAATCGTGGAAGTGGTTTTTTATTGGGGCTAAGCCATTGTTTTCGATGGTTCATGTTGACATAAACACACCACTTTTCGTCGCCAGTGATGATGTAGTGAAGAAATTTGTCCTTATATCCACGAGTAGCTTTGTGACGAGCAAGCAAACCTGCGACAATCGTGGAGCGTTGAAGTTTGTTGCTTTCGCTCAAAGCGTGCGGAACCCATGCACCGAGTTTTTGAACTTTCCCCATCGAATGAAGGTGATTCACTACAGTTTTCTGATCACACGCAAATTGTACAGCCAACTCTCTAGTCGATTGACGAGGATTTTCATGAAGAAGGTCGTTCAATCGATCTTCATCGAACTTAATGGGGCGACCAGAACGTTCTTCGTCATTAAGATTGAAATGACCGTTTTGGAAACGTGAAAACCACCATTGAGCTATTCTTTCTGATAAAGCACTTTCTCCGTACACAGCACAAATATCGCGACGAGCTTTGGCTGCGTTTGCATTGTTCCCGTCTCGATTGAAAATGAATAACAACAAGTGTCGAAAATGCGCCTTTCTTTCAACTTGACATTCCATTTTGAGGGTACAGAACAAAAATTAAATTAACACAACTTTTTAAAATAAACCGCAATGACCTATTACTCAAATTCAAGACGTAGCCTAAGCAAAAGCCTAATAGTTTACGCTGTTGAGATACGTAGCCTAACCTTTGCAAATTTTGCTCTTATTATTTATTATTGTTTCTTAATATGTGCACAAATCACGTCAACAAAACTTAAATCAACACATTAAAAAACCCGCAAGAACTTATTCCTCAACCTAATACAAGTGGAAAGGGGGATGCAGGAATGATAACTCACTTCAGCTAAGAGTAAGGGTACTTCTCCCTCCTCCTGGTAGTCGACAATGCGAAAAATCTGCCGCCAGCCCAGAAAATAAATGATGAGGAATAAAATGCAAGTAGTTTTGAGACTAACCGCGACCACTGCTACTTCTCCAGCTTTTAGTTGTAGCAGGGTTTTTATTACCCTTGCTACAACTTCCACCCCTTTGCTGGGAGACCAGGAGGCAGGGGGTAAACGAAGGTTGGGTGCAAGTGCAAGAGACGAACAGAAGCCAGTCGGAAATTGGCCGTCGAGGGGCAGTTATATTGAGGCTATGAATTGGGGTTGCAGAGACAAGAGAAGGTGTTAGGAGGCAAGTTGTGGAGGAGAGCTCGAATGTGTAGAGAATTCGGGAAATATGTAAGAGTATGGTGAGGAATTAGGCTCTCGTCCTAATCCCCCCACCGATATTCGTTTATTTTTTTTTCCTTCTCTTCTGGTTACTTTTTCCCTCGTGAATGTTGCCGGCGTACTTTATCGATCCATCTCAAGTGAACCTAATGAATCTTCGTCTTTGTTGGTCCTCGTTTGAACCACCTTTCTCACTCTTAAGATCCTCCCGTCAACGATTCTCATCATGGTCTTCCCTGGCGAGGGATAGGCTTTGTTTTTTGTTTTTTTTAATTCTCCTTAAACACCATTGGATGTGTGGGAGGAAAACTAATTTTTGTTTTATTTGCTCATATCGGTTCCAAAAAGATGATCTTTGAACTCGCTCCCTCTATGGGGACCGTGCCAAGAGAGTTGATACTCTTTCCAGGTAGGAACGTGAGAAAATGAAAATTTCCTCGATCACGGTACTCATAAATAAGAGTTTCTGGAATTCATTCCTTTTCATTTTATTGGGTGGGGATGCTCAAGCTTGGGAACCCCCCGACGTTTTTGCTTTTATATTTCCACTCTTCCTTGTAGAATTGTTCCCCCTCTTCACTTAGGGCGCGACACAAGTTAGATTTCTCGAGTCAATTTCTCGTTTTCCTTTCAGATGAAGACTCCGGGGGTGGCGGCAGCGAGTCTGGAGGTAGGCGGGGCCGCGGGGGGAGCCACGGGGCTGGTTCCCCCTCTGAGCACCGAGTTGTGTTCCTGAACGAGCCGCAGCCCCTCAAGTACACCTCGAACGCCATCTGCACTGCCAAGTACCGCTACAAACTGCTCTTCTTCCTCCCCATGTTCCTCTTCGAACAGTTCCGCCGCTACGCCAACATCTTCTTCCTCATCATCGCCCTCCTCCAGGTGACTTGACTCCTTGTGCCTCACTCATTCATCTCTTCGGGAAGGTTTGGGGGAGTTGTTGTTTAACCTCCGCGGACCGGATTACCGCCCCGGCCCAGTCGACGAGTCCACTTGGGTGGTGTGGGCTTATGTGGGCCTTCGGACGATGCTTGCGTCTAGCAGAAACAGCATGACGGCGGTAGGGCGGCTCCAGAAGTGCTCCATGTTGTCTATTACGTGTGTTACCTTGTGCATTAGTGTGTGAGGGCAGTTTAGGAGGACATATTCTGTGTGGTGTCCACATCGTAGGCGCCGCAGCTGCACCCCAGCTGCACCCGTTCCCACCGGGAGAGCTCACGCTCCTCATTGTTCAGCGGGGAATGTTTGGTTCCCAATAGAGGGTTGGGGCCGAGGAAGGCCAGGGCCCGCCCGGTGAATTCTGTGTAGATGTGAGTCCGCTCGGAGACATCAGGGAGAGCTGGGGTGGAGGGGTGGGGATAAAGGGAATGGTAGTGTCTGCTGGTGTGTTGCGAATGTGTGTGCGTTGATGTCTGCACTGTGTTGAGGGTCTGTTGTGGATGTGTATGCGTGTGTACCTCTCATATCCATGTGAGACCTGAGAGGGAGGGCATGGCTTTCTTCATGTAAGTGTGTGGTGGGTGTTAATTTTGAGCAGCCGGTCGTAATGCCTAGGCCCTGTAAGGGGGGCGGTGATTTGCCTTCTTGGCCGCCGTGCTGACGGGACTCAGCGCCCCGTCTGGCCCCAGCTTAGCCTCTTCTCCTTCTTTCAGACAGCCTGTATTTCTCCCCTAATTCCTCACTCCCCCTACAACCTCCCACAACTTTCTCTGGTTAGCCTCTATTTTCACAGGGTCGATGCTGACCTTCTTCTCAGCCAACAATCCCGGATCGGGGCTGAGGGGGGAGGGGACAATGTTCCCTAACCCCTGAGCTCCGGTTTGGGATGATGGGTTTTTAACAACCTGCTTCATCCCCACGCATACCTTCTTCACGTCCCTTTTTCTTCTCACTTCACTATTTTTTTACGCCGTGCGTAAAGTGGAGCCGCCATGCCGAAGGGCTGCCAGGTCACCAGGCGGGAGGGTGGCCTTAAATGGCGGCACCTGGCTCTGCCAGCCCCATATGCACCCCTCGCAGAGCGGGCCACTGCGAGTGGTGATTAGCGTTTGCTTCTCGCAGAAAGAATAGGGTCCCCATGCCCGATGATGAAAATCCAACAAAAAACATCTTCCCCTTTCCCCCTCGCGATCAAAGTAGCTGCCTTCGGGCAGCTCCACAGATAAAATGGAGGTCCCCTTCCATCTGCTCTCGCAGAGGACCCTTCAAATCTCTTGAACCGGAGAGGAGGCTTACTCCTCCGATTCGCCTACGGGTGTAGGGAACTCCCCCTCATCCCTTTGTCTGGAGGTGCCCTCTTTCAAGCAGCAGTCCCCCTCCCATTACGTTCCAAGGGGACAGCCAAGAAAGCCAGCAGGCAGCCCATAGCCGACCGCTCCCCATTGAATTGGCTTAGTAGGGCAAACCCACTTAGGTTGGGGAGGGAAGCCAGGCCCCATCGGTCGTTTCCCCCAAAAGATTGCTGGCTCAAATATTAAACTTAGCGGGGGGTCAAGGCCTGTGCCTCCCCAGACTCGACTCGTGACACCGCTGCCAATGTGACCTGTGATGTCCTGGGGGGGTAATGTCCAACTGGAGACCCCCCCCTCCCTCCGAGATAGACATGGTCCTTGAGGCAACCCAGCCTCAGGCGGTAGGGCTTTCCATAGGGGTGAATCTGGGCTCGGTGACAAGTACCGAACTCGAGTCCGCCCCTATGCAAGGTCCTCCTCAAACGGCTCGGGTTTCCAAGGCAGTACAAGGAGGGGAGGCAGCTCTTCCTCCGGCTGGTGCCCCTGCGACCGCCCGGACCTTTTCCATCTCGGAGAAGGAACTTGCTGAGGCCGGTCCATCCGGCCTGGGTGTTCCTGCCGGCGAGGGAGAGAAGCGGGTTCATTCCCCGCCCTCTCGTAAAAAGAAGAAAAAACAGATAAAGACTAAGAAGACTCGGGGCTCCTCTCCACCCGTGGGGGCTGCGGGGACGGATGGGTCTGCTGCCACTTTGGCAAGCGACCAAGCCAAGATCGGCACATCCGGCCCCTCTGCCCCATCGGTTGCGTAGCCCCTGACTAAGACCAAAAGTGCACAGGGCGGAGCATCGATGACATCGGGGCCCCTGATTCAAAGGTTGGCGTTTTCGAGCCCGCTGGCTTCAAATGCTTCCTCGTTATTCGCTCCACTGATGGCACATGTTGGCCTTGGGCAACATGATCCATCAGAGGAGAGGCTTACCTAGTGTAATTGGTAGAGAGCCGAAGGTGACCCATTTCTCGGACGGGAGCCTTCTGGCAAATGCGGCGAATCTCGAGACCCAACCCTACACTCTTCGTCAGGTTCGACTGTGACAAGCTCCCTGAGTCACTCAGTACGTGCCAGTTGGTACCGCTACCGCGTGAAGGCATTCGTGCCACTGCCGCGGCGGTGCTATTACTGTCACCGCTTCGGCCATACGAATCGTTCTTGTAGACGTGTAAAGTCGGGGTCACTCGAAGTTTGTGTAAATTGCTCCAAGGTCGCACACAATAAGTCCAAATCTTGTGTGGCCAAGTGTGTCATTTGCGGAGAGCTGCACCCTGCTTCTTCGAAGCAATGTGGTGCATATCTCCCTGAGAAAGAAATCCTGGCCGTTCAGGCCCACGATCGACTCTCATTCCGCGAGGCTAAGGACTTGATCCTGGCGCGCCCGGCTCTGCCTGGGAGGTCATATGCCTCAATAGTTAGAAAGGCACCCTCCTCTCGTGGCCCATCCAGGCCAACGAGCCCGGTTGTTTCCGCGCTCATTCGGAGCCCTTCTGCGGGCTCTACCCCACCCGGGCGCTTCCGTGGTAAAGCTGGCGGCAAAAAGGGTTCATACCTAGCCCCGGCTAAAACCAGGGCTCCCCCCCTCTTGCCCCAGCATGACCGTTTCCCATAAGGCGAAACGCCACGCGCCTCCACCGAGCACCGAGTCGTTAGACTCACAGGAGGCAACACCCCTGAAGTTGGTCGCTATGCCATATTCTGGGGTTCCTAATGCTGTCCCCCGAAAGGATAGCAACAAAGGAGCTTCGGCTCCTTCGCCCACACCTAGTGGTGGAGCGAGTGGCTCGGAGACGGTGGTTCCTCGAAAAGAGGGCCCCCCGCCTCCGAAGCCGCAGCGCCCTCTAAGGTTTCGAGGCGGAGGCAGGAAAAGACTCGCATGGCGAGCCCAACCTCCTCCAATAAGTCCTCGAAGGCGACAGCGCCTTCAGCGCTTTGTCCGGCCAACAACGCCAGGGGTTCTGCCCCCGGGAAGCGTACGTCTATTCCCGTCAGGGTCTTCTGTTCGAGGGGGGCCCCCGCGTCTCCTCCGAGCTAGGCCTGGAGGGCATATTCCTTCAATGGAATTGCCGTGGACTCCGTGCCAACTGGGAGTAGCTTTGGAGGCTCGTTTCGCGCCGTTCCCCGTTAGCTATCTTTTTGCAGGAGACCATGCTAGGCGCGAGCCCCGTGCCCGCCCTCCCAGGGTATAAGGGTCTTGCGACCCCACCACCACGGTATGGCCGGGCTGGGGAATGCGCGGTTTACACCCGGCATGATGTCTCCGTTCTTCCTTTCTCTTTAGATACCTCCTTTCAGGCAGTGGCTGTGCAGCTTCACCTGGATAGGAGGTATACTATCATTTATGCGTACATTTCGTCAGCTGACTTCTACGCGGGGACTTCCGCCGCGTCGTGGCACGGTTGCCGAGGCCTTTTTTCTTGCTTGCAGATCTGAACGGCGGGCATCCTCTTTGGGGATATTACTCAATAAATCCCAGGGGACAAGTTCTTGCTGATCTGATCGAAGAGCTTGAGATGGGTGTCCTAAACGTGGATGAGTTTACGCATCACTGTCCGAGAACCGCTTCATTTTCTTGCCTTGACCTATCTTTGTGCTCTTCGGATGCACAGCCTGATTTTGATTGGGGATGGTCGATGACCTCCATGGTAGTGATCACTTTCCCATTCAAATATCATTTTCAGGGCAACTGCCGCCTGAGAGACCACCTCGGTGGTGCTTGGCGCGGGCGCGGTGGCCTGCATTTCAGGAAATGACTGAATTCTCTATCTCAGTCGAGGAGTTTAGGTCAGTAGAGGAGGCCGTTGAGTTCTTCTCCGGCACCCTCATCGCCGCGGGCTGACTACTATTCCTAGAACGTCTGGCCGTTTTGCACGCCGACCACTTCCATGGTGGTCGGCTGAGTGTGATACGGCCCTCAAACAGAAGCGTTATGCCTACATGCGCTATAAGCGCCGCCCGAACGATTTCACTGTCGCTGAATTTCGTCGGGCTAGGGCTAGGTTGAGGTATATTTCGAAGCACGCCCGCCGCTCTTCTTGGCGGGCATACGTGTCTTCACTTAACGGGAAGACCCCTCTAGCAGAGGTGTGGAAGTGAGTCAAAAAGATTCGGGGCAAGTTTTCGCAGGACCCCCCTCCCGTTCTCCAGGAGAATGGGACCGCGAACTCGAATCCCACGTCCGTGGCGGAATCCTTCACTACCGCTTTTTCCGCATTCTCTAGCCGGGATGCTGCTCCGCCAGCATTCAATGCACGTCGTGAAGTCGCCTAACGCTTCCGGCTGGACTTTACCTCCAGAGGCGGCGAACCCTTCAATGACCGTTTTATTGTGATTGAGTTGCGCTCCGCTCTTGCTTCGTGCGCGGACACCGCCCATGGTCCGGACGATGTCCCGTACGCCATGCTTTGACACCTGGGTGAGCGAGGCATGGCCTTTCTGTTAGATTTTTTCAACAGGATCTGGGTGGAGGGTCTTCTCCCAGATTCCTGGCGAATCGCTACTGTGCTCGCCTTCGCAAACCGGGGAGAGATCACTCTACTCCGACCGGTTTCCCCCCAATCTCTCTAACCTCTAGCGTGTGCAAGTTGATGGAGAAATTCGTAAATGCTAGACTAGCATTTTTCCTGGAAAGCGGAGGCCATCTGTCTTGTGCACAGTGCGGCTTCCGCAAGTTCCACTCCACGTCGGATGCTCTGCTCCGACTGGAAAATGCCGTCTGCGAGGCTTTCCTTCGTAGACAGCACTACGCCACGTTCTTTTTCGATCTGGAGAAGGCCTATGATACCGCATGGCGATACGATATCATGGAGACTCTACACACGATGGGGGCGAGGGGACGCCTCCCAATGTTTATATCTGAATTTTTGCGAGATCGTCTATTCCGCGTACGGGTGGGGGGAGCCCTCTCCGGCCCAAAGGAGCAGGAAGAGGGTGTCCTTCAGGAAAGTGTCCTCACTGTCACCACACTGTTTGCCCTGAGCATCAACGGCATCACCTCGGTGCTGCCGGAAGATGTTCTCGCTACGCTCTAAGTGGACGACCTCTCGATCTCTTTTGGCGCGGCCCAGATGCCAACTCTGGAGTGTCGACTCCAACAGGCATTGAACCGCGTCTCTCGCTATGCCGAAGCGCACAGGTTTCGGTTTTCTTTGGCCAAGACTAAGGTGGTGCACTTCTGCCGCCATCCACGGCTTTACCCGGACCCAGATTTGTTTCTTAATGGGTGCGCCTGGATGTGGTCGAATCGCACCGTTTCCTTGGTCTTGTATTCGACCGACGCTTCACCTGGGAGGCTCATATTCGCAGCCTTAGGTTCTCTTGTACCAGCGTTTGGGGTGCTGATAGGGCTACTGCCCTTCTTTTTATCGATCCTTTGTTCGTTCGAAGCTCGACTACGGATGCGAGTTTTATTCATCCGCAGCCGAGCGCTTATTGCGGAAGGTGGATTCTATCCACCACACCGGCCTTCGCCTTGCGACTGGTGCCTTCCGCACTTTCCCCATTGAGATCCTGTTGGTCGATTCTGGGGAGATGTCACTCGCTCTGCGCAGCGTGCCTGTGCGCGCGAGCCCGGTGCCTCCCTCAGTCGCCAACAGCTGTCACTGAATCCGCAGTAGATCTCGATGGTGCCTATGCCGCCGAGAGACGCCAGTCATACCCTAAGCCCTTTGGGTTTAAGGCCAGGAAACTCCTTCCAGAGCTAGATATAGCTCTCGGACCGGTGGTGCCCCTGGTTCTGCCCAGGACGCCACCCTGGAGGGTACCACATTTGGCTATTTGTCTCCACACCTCTGCTCCCAAAGCTTGTACGGCGCCGTGAGTATTGCGTTCGACCTTTTTGGAGCACACCTCGTCTCACGCTGGAACCGTGCCAGTGTATATGGATGGCTCCAAGTCCCAAGAGGGGGTCGGCTTCCACGCCGTGTCCCCTCTGTTTGAAGTCAGCGGGGCTCTGCCAGGCGCTGTCTGTCTTAAAGGCCCAACTGGTTGCAATACACCACTCGGTTTGGGAGATTACGCGACGTGCCCGGTTCGGAGACCGGATTGTGATCTATAGCAATCCACAAAGCGCCCTGAGCGCTCTCGGGGTATTGGAATCTCCGCATCGCCTTGTTCGCGATATCCGTGACGCCATGGTTTTGGCGAGCCGGTCGGATGTCGAGATTATCTTCTGCTGGGTTCCTGGATATGTAGGAATTGCGAGGAATGAGCGCGGCGATGAGGGCACCAAAGAGTCTGCGAGGACTTTGCGACCGGACCAGCGTTTCGCTCTTCCTCACACAGACTACATGGCAGCAATACGGGCAGCTCTTCGGACTGCTTTGCAAAGAAGATGGGAGACGGTCGAAGGGAACTTAAAGTTGCGTCCCATTGCGCCGCGACTGTTCCCATAGACCTATCCCACAATTCCGCGACGGCTTCAGGTCGCTTTCTGTCGTCTCCGAATCCGACACACTCGTGTGACGCATCGCTATTTGAGGGAGCGCTCGCCTGCGCCATATTGTGACGCCTGCGTCGTCCCCCAGACTGTTTGGCACATTCTTGTCGAATGTCCCAGTCTGGCTGATCTTCGCGCACGTTACCTGTCCCGGGACCGGGATGGGCGGGTTCGCTACCGCCTGTCCCTTGTACTTGAGACGAGTTCGTGCACATTGACTTGTGGACTTGTTCACTTTTGGGGGGAGGATGGGCTTCTCCCCTTTTATTTAAGTAGGTTCTATTTTTGTTTTTTGTTTGTTCTCTTTGTAGGTTGCACGCTCCTGCACCGGGGTGCGGGGGACCTCCCCCCGACCCTGGAGATTGCTGCCTAATTGTTAAGTTTTACCAATTTTTATCATTGTTATTTTTTCATAATTTTATTTTAAAGTAGCCTAGTTCTAGGCTGTCGTGTTTCCGGCGACTTATGCCCAAGTGGGCATTCGCCAGATGGGCTCTAAAGAAAAAAAAAATGATGGAGCGCTCGCCAGCGCCCTATTGTGCAGACTGCGTTGTCCCCCAGACTGTTCGGCACATTCTTGTTGAATGTTCCAGTCTGGGCGATCTCCGCGCACGTTACCTGTCCCGGTACCGTGATGGGAAGGGTCGCTACCGCCTGTCTCTTGTACTCGGGATGAGTTCGTGCACATTTACGGGTGGACCTGTAGACTTTTGGGGGGAAGGCCGGCTTTCTCCCCTTTATTTAACTAGGTTATTTATTGTTGTTTTCTTTGTAGGTCCCATGTTCCTGTGCTGGGGGGGGGGGAGGCCGACCTCCCCCCGACGCCGGAGCTCGACCTCCCCCCGACGCCGGAGCTTGCTTCCTTTTTGTTGCCATTTTCCCTTTTTTATTATTGTTTTTTTGCATCTTTTTATTTTAAAGTAGCCTACTGCTAGGCTGTCGTGAGTGCGGCGACTTGTGCCCATGTGGGCAGTCGTCAGATAAGCTGCTAAAAAACAAAATAATGTAATGCCTAGGGCAGTGTTTTGTGTTGTCTGCAGTTAATTTATCTACGTGTTGGCGGTGTCAGTCGTCGATGCAGTATGTGCGTATGTTAGTATGGGGCTAATGTATTGTTTATAAATTTGTGTAAAGTCATTCTTGCTGTGTCTGCAGCTCGTGTTAGTGAGGTAGCGGATGACATTCAGTCTGTTTATGACCTTAGTGTTAATGTCGTCTGTGTGTTGCTTGAATGTCATCCCTCTGTCTACTGTTACCCCAAGGATTTCTGTGGTGAGTGTGACTGGGATAGGAGTCTGTGTAGTGTAATGTGTGACTGTATTCTTTATTGTTTGGTGTTATGAGCATGAGTGATGATTTGTTTGTTGAGACTCATTATGTTGTTTTATAGCCAGTTCTCTATTGTGTGTATGTATTGTTGTAGTTGTTCAGCGGCGGCCTCATGTTTAGGATGTTGTGAGAGTATTGTGAGTTTATCTGCGTACGACATAATGTGCGTGTTGGGTTGAGTGGTGGTGTGGTATGTCATGCATGAATAGGCTGAGGAGTGTGTGGGAGAGTACGGAGCCCTGCGTTACTCCGTTAGTGTAGTGAAGTGTTCTGGAAGAGTTGCCGTTGTATACCGTGTACCTGTGTCTGCCTGAAAGAAAATTTGCAAGACACTTTTAAAGTTTGGTTGGATGTGTGTGTTGAGTATTCTGTCTATAAGTGTGTGTCGTTGGTCTGTGTCGAAGGCTTTGCTGATGTCTATGGAGGCAATGAGTGATCTGTGTGCAGGTTTTGTTGAGTTAAGGCCTTCGAGGTTTGTTTGCGTCATGTTTGTGAGGAGTGTGGAAGTGGAGTCACGAACATCTTTCTTAAGCGGGGTCGCGAGGATAGAGAATCCACCTTAATTGTAGATCGTTCCCTACCTGTAGAGAAGCCTACTTGCAACCCATTCGAGACTTGGCGCTTCGGTAGTCTTCGACCGGAGGGTAAGTTACGATCGTAAGGAAAGAAGATGGGATCGATCGTTCGAGAGTGGCGCAAGACTCCGCCTTCTATAAAATGGCTCTCCTTCCAGAGGCAGAATTTTCTAATCAAAAAGAAAAACGAAAACAAACCAGGAAATGTCCAGAATAGTGTGTGTGTTTTTTGTTTTAAAGAAGCTAGTAAAAAAGTGCTGAAATTAGGAGAAATGAGAATGTGTGGAAGGTTCATATCTCAAGTTCACTATTTGGGGCGTTAGGTAGAGGGAAAGTTACTCTCATGAACCTGTTCATATTTTGACATGAGAAAGATGGATGTAGGAAGTCTATTATTCTTCCAGGGCTGGGCAATTCTTTTTATGTGATTAGTTGTTGTTAGTTTACCCATGAAGCGCCCTACCCCCCCACCCCCAGGGGCTTTCAAGTTCTTGAGTCACTGTGCTCCATGTATGAACTCGTTCACGGGATTCTGTATATTCCCTACCACTCCCAATAGTCTGTATACCCCCTACCACTCCTAGTAGTCTGTATACCCCCTACCACTCCCAGTAGTCAGGGTTAGCAAGCTTTGCTATCGCTCTTTTTCGTTCCTCCTATTCCATTTATTCAAGACGCACACTCAAAATACCCCCATCGGTTGTTTCATTTTTCGTTTTCAATAAAGATTACCCCTCAACCGATTGGGACTGCATGCGCCTTAAGAGGCTAGGTGTCTAATCGCGTATGGGGAGTTTTCTAACTGGTATTAAACATTGCCCTTGTTTAATGAATTGCGCTTTTGTCCCTCCCGGGTTGTTTGTAAATTCCCGCTCCCGCTCCTTCTCGCGATTGACTCGTGCGATGTCTCTTCGCAGCAAATCCCCGGAGTGTCCCCGACTGGAAGGTACACGACGTTGGTGCCGCTCATTTGTATTCTGGTCGTGTCCGCCATCAAGGAAATCGCCGAGGATATTGTAAGTGTGTCTGCAATCGTGCTCTTTATTCCGTGTGTAGCCCCTTGTGGCTGAAGAATGTTTTGCGATGCTATGTTATTCCCCCACTTGCGAATTCATGTGTCGTGTCACCCTTAGCGTACGCATTTACGGTCATATGTACATATATTTAAGCTCCTTGCCTCTTCTCAGTGTACTTGTGAACTGCCCCCCTCCTCCCATTTTCTTCTTTACAGAAGCATAATAAGGTTAGGTGTAGTCCTTGTGTCTTTCCTTCTCAGCCTCTCACAGGACGTCATGTACCGTTGGTGGGGGCCACATGCAAGTTGGCTGTTCTGGACCACCTGGCTCCTAATCGCCCCCTCCGCTTCCTCGCTCTCCCTATGGTTGGGGAAAATGAGGGCGAAGATTAATGGCCTCTTGATCGATTGATCTTTTCCTCCTCGAAGCCTATTTGGGCGTGGTGCTGAACGGCTCGCAATTAAGCTCCGGAATTGCCTCCGCTCGTGACGAAGGCATGGTATCTTGAAGAAGTCCATCCTAATAATATGTATAATCACCATAGTGGTATCATGGTGCGCAATCACGCAAAAACCAGCAATGGAATATTAATCGTACTCCCGGTGTACACAGATGACCCCTGGTCCAAAGAGAGAGTTGGTCTACATGATGGCTCCCTCTTATTTAAAGATGACCTGGCTCTTTCGAGCACTCGGTCTCTCTTCACGGCCCAGCTGGTTTCAATATATCGCTCGGTACGGGAGATTTGGCGCCATACCTAGTTCGGGAACCGATTTAATTCAGAGTGTGAGATAAGTAACATAGTGGCATTGCCCCCCCCCCCTTCCGGGTTTGCAGTATCCATAGCGGCCATTTCAGTACTAACCCCGCTGGACTCCTCTTAGCATGGCTTCGATAAAAATCACCTCACAACAACTCTACTGACGAACCTAACATAACACTAGGTTTCAACCAAACCTTCCCACCACAAAGAACCATACTAGTAGCCAAAGTGCATTAGCAAAGCACATATCACAGTGAAAAGAATGCTAAACGACAAGAAATGGGTAGCAAACTTGATACTATACAATGGTATACCACTAGGTGCTTTTCTATCCCCTTAAGTCTTCTTCCGTTTTATGCACGACATACCCACGCCCAACACCCCTAGTAAGAGTACAATCACATGCAGATAATCTCACAATAACACCCCAACGTAAATACGGCCAAGAGAAGCATTACCTTAACTTACCGTTGTGCCATATCCTCCAGGACGTCGCCAACCAAAGACTTCCATCTTCCTTTGTCCCGCGTAGCTCTGATGAACTGCTCGCGCGACGTTCCGCCTCCCATCACCTTCACCAGTCCATCCATGTATTTTTCTCTTGGCCTTCCTCTTCCCCTCCTTTCCCTCCACCATTCCAGTTACAACCAAATTTTCGATCCCTTCTCTTCTTATCACATGACCGAAGAATCGCAACTGTCTTCCTCTCACCATCTTCATCAATTCTCTCCTACCACTTGAAAAACTGATTCGTTCATTCTTCTTGCTGTCCACGGGATCTTCATCATTCTTCTCCAGCACCACATCTCCATCGCCTCCACACTCTTCACCATTGCTGCTGACCATGTCCAGTTCTCCACTCCATACAACAAAATTGACCACACGTACGTCCTTATTAAACCTTTTCTGTTCGCTAATATATTTCTAATATTTCCGAATGCCATCTTTGCTATTTTTATCCTTCCCTTGATTTCAGTGTCGCTTCTTACATCTTTCGCCACCACACTTCCTAGGTATTTGAACGACTCCACCTGCTTCACTGTCTGGTCTCCACAACGTAATTAAAATCTTGTCACTGGTGTATTCTTCGATATAGCCATACACTTCATCTTTCCTGCATTTATTTTTAGCCCTTTGTTCTCACTTTCTTCTTTTACTTTATTGATTATTCGTTGTAACTTGCCTTGAATGAGCTAGTAGTAGTGTGTCGTCAGCGTATCTTAAATTATTGATATTACATCATCCTATTCTTATCCCTTCGTATTCTTCAATATTCCTCATTATTACCTCACTATATAGTGAGAACAGGTCTGGTCACAACACACAGCCTTGTCTTACTCCTCTTCTAATTGCCTGGAAGTCAGTTACTTCACCATCTATTCTTACACATGACTTCTGTGCCCAGTATAGGTTCTTAATCACTTTGTATTCATTTCCATCGATGCCTATACTTTCAAAACTTCCATTAAATCCACGTGTCTAATTCTATCAAATGCCTTCTCATAATCAATAAAACAAACATTTAAATCTCTGTTTCTCTATTCTTCTTTCTGCCATTACTCTCAACATAAATATTGCATTGCTTGTGCCTTTTCCTTCCACAAAACCACATTGTTCCTCACATACTTCTCGCCTTATTTTTCCTCTTATTCTTTTTAGTATTACTTTCACTATGATTTTTGTTATTTGGCTCATTATGCTGATTGTTCTGTGCTTTTCACATTCAAGTGTTCTACTTACTTTGGGAATTGTACATCACAGTATTAGAACAATGGCTACAGAACATGAATCTCCCCATAAAAGTCCACTATAACATCATTCACCTCATGAAGGCATGAATCAAACCACAATTCTAACATCACAATCAACGGATGTACACAAACCACCCCCTCACTTCGCCTACAATAAGATTCCAAAGTGTGGTTCAATATAATTCACTTAGCCATGATAGGTACACAATTTTGCATCTACACATACATATACACACACACAATCACATCCATGCCACAAACCCACTTCCCCTAAGGACAAACAAAATAGCATCTTCAGTACACTACTAGATGTTGTAAAATTCCCGTTACACTCTTTACGACACACTCAACAAATGACAATGATAGTTTTGATGCAGTTAGACACGTTTTTATTGTTTTAACATATTACTATGTTTATTTTGTAATATTAATTTAACGTGGATGGTGCTCTTGAAGAGGTGAGACAAATCTGCTACCTCGGTGATTACTTGATAGTGAGGGGTGAGCTGAGAGAGCAGTGAGATCCAGGGTGGCCGCAGCATGGAGTAGATGGCGTGAAATATCCAGCCTGCTGTTAAACAAGGGTATACCACTTAAGCGAAAAGCTCAAGACTATCAAGCTTGTGTTAGATCTGCGATGCTTTATGGAGGAGAGTCCTGGGCCCTAACAGAGAGAGTTAGTCAGTGCAGACCAAAGAATGTTGAGGTGCACGACTGCAATAACCTGGAGAGATGGATTGTCAAGTGCGCAGGTTGTAGGAAGACGTGAAATGAAAGATATACGTCTGGTGCTAAAAACATCCAGGCTAAGATGGTTTGGACATGTTAGAAATAATGAGGCATTGAAAAGAATTGAAGTTGTTGTTGTGCCAGGCAGATCAAAGAAAACCTGGAGGAAGGTTGCAGGCACTCAATGCTACCCCCCGTAAGGGGTGCGGCAAATTGCCTTCCTGGACGCCGTGCTGACAGCCCCTCCGGCCCTAGCTTAGCCTCTTCTTCTTCTTTCAGACAGTCTGTATTTCCCCCCTACTTCCTCACTTCCTCTACTTCCTCACTTCACCACTTCCCCTTCTTCCCCACTTCCCCTTCTTCCTCACTTCCCCACTTCCCCTTCTTCCTCACTTCCCCTACAACCTCTCTCACAACTTTCTCTGGTCGGCCTCTATTTTCACAGGGTAGATGCTGACCTTTTCAGCCAACTATCCTGGATCGGGGCTGAGGGGAAGAGGACAATGTTCCCTGAACTCCGGTTTGTGATGATGGGTTTTTAACAACCTGCTTCATCCCTGCCCATACCTTCCTCACATCTCTTTTCCTTCTCACTTCACTATCTATTTTTTTTACCCCCACTTCGTCACGCTCCTCTCACCTTTACTGCGTCGAACTTCAAGGATCCCCTTTGCTCTAGAACTTGCATAATTGTAAGATCATTTCTTAATTAATTATCCCTCGGTTCAAACTTAATTGATAGTGTCAATCATCTTAGCCGTAAACCATCAATATTTAATTGAATTGCCATTTAACTTGCCCTATATGTGTATGTAATCTTTAGTCCTATTAAAGTATATTTTTGTAGCCGTGTTTGAATATTCCTTGGCCTAGCAACTGTGTATTTAAAGCACTCTTACAGCCATCCCCAGGTGGAGCCTTAATTTCGATCGGCCAGTAGGCCAGTGTGCGTATAACGGCGTATAACTGGTCATACCACGACAAAGTTTGTTTGACCGAACTTTTTCTATCACACGTAAACCTCTCGAAAGATTAAAAAAACACGAGTGTAACAGAACTTTTGCAAAACCCGGTATAATGAGCTTGCAGGTGAGGGGCAGCACGGGCTGAGCCAGAGAGAACACAGGAGAGCTAAGCGGGAGCCGCGGCACTCATGATATTATAAGCAAGAAGGAGAACGTTGAAGGTGATGCAGTAACATGGGGGGGGGGGGGCAATGCAGACTCCGAAGCATCGGTGTAGCCCGGGAGCAGCCACCCTAATGGAGATGAACGCGAGCTGCAAAGTTCTGCATGAGTTGGAGTTCGATGAGTAGAGGAAGCTAGGACATTGGCAAGAAGGGAGTTGCAATAGTCTAAGCGAGAGGTGACGAATGCATGAGTGGCGATCTCGATTGATAATAATATTACCGAATTGAGAACGAATCCGTTTGAGATTACTGATGAATTGGATAGCGAATCGACAGACAAGGGACGTGCTTGTATTGAAGAACAATTGACTATCGAATATGCCCCGAGTTTCTGACTGTATCGGAGAAGGGAACCGAGGAGCCACCGAAATTTAAGGAGTCATTGGGGCTTAAATGTGACGGGTCACTTCAATACTATCATTTTTTTGATGGTTGGCTACGCGCTTTGGTGATGGCGTTTGAATTTCTGTTGCTTATCTGAATTCCATTTTTATTGCTCTTATTAATCAATTTTCAGAAACGTCATCGAGCTGACGATGAGATCAACAATCGCGAAATCGAGGTGCTGAAAGAGGGCCAATGGCAGTGGATCAAGTGGCGAAACATCAAAGTTGGGGACATCGTGAAGGTCCGGAACCACAAGTTCTTCCCAGCTGATCTCATCCTCCTCTCGTCCAGGTACCTTCATCTTTGACCGGGACAGAGTAGCCAAATGAGGTGTGATTGTTCTGTTGCGCTCAAGGATAGATACGGGGAGATCCCTCACATTTTTTACTCTCTTGGGGGAGAGACTCAAATGGCGTGGAAGCTAAGGGGTGACATTGGTCATCAGGCGGAAGCCATGGACGTGAACTTTTGATTTTTTTTTCCCTTGTCATATCTCAATCTTGTTTCTGACCACTTCCTTCAGCCATTAAGGAAATTATAATACCACCCTTTAGGCGTCAGCTGCGCGTCGTCAAAGACTAGTAAATGTAACACATCGGTGAAATGGATGGCGAAGCTGGTATGGAAACCCTCACGCCACATAATAATCCCATTAGTGCCGAGTGACTTCGGTTTTTTTATGCCCCAGTAAATGAGTGATGGGGTTAAGATAAAGATTAAAAGCGTTATTGATAATAGTGGACGTGATGCCTCCTTTGGTCAGCCCCAGTTTGCATTCCTCGATTGACTAACTCGTTGTTTCCCGACAGCGAGCCCCAAGGGCTGTGTTACGTGGAGACGGCCAACCTGGACGGCGAGACGAACCTAAAGATTCGTCAGAGCCTCTCACAAACTGCTCATCTCCTGGAAGCAAACCACCTGATGGGGCTGACTGGGCGGGTGGAGTGCGAGACTCCTAACCGCTTCCTCTACCAGTTCACTGGAAACTTGAAGGAGACTAGTCGCAAGTAAGTCACGAGGATCTCCGGCCCGATTCGGTGTTTTGTCAGAAGGATACGAGAAGGTTTCCGAGTGACTCGTTTGAGGCTTAGGCGCTTCTGGGTCTTACATTTGGTCTCACTCACGAATTCTAGCCCACTCTTGTCACCTGTGTCCAAATATAGCTCTGTACCATCTCGTTACCTCTGGATTATAATACTTGCTCGGATCCAATTTTTTAGGGTTGACCAATTCTTATGTTTAGACATTTACCATTTTTCTTCATCTGTCTCTCCATCTCCTCTCTCTCATTGTTTCACCACAGTGTAATTCCATCATTAGTTACTTCACTTTTCCTTCTCTTTTCTTGTTATGATGATTATTTGCGGCAGTGCCGTGCCTCTGAGTCCGGACCAGGTGCTCCTTCGTGGCGCGAAGCTGCAAAACACGAATTGGGTGTTCGGACTCGTCATCTACACCGGCCACGAAACCAAACTCATGAAGAACTCGGCCACGTCTGCTCCACTCAAGAGGTCCACTGTGAGTTCCATGACCAGTTTCCCTTTTTCTCTAGCCCCTTGAGGATGGGGAAGGTGTTATGTGCCTCCTTTAGAGGCTTTGCCTATCGTTTCGTGACTGAAGCCTTGAAATGCTTCTTGAACTTGGTACAATCTTTGTTATTCTTTTCCACGACTCAATTTCCTCCCTTTTTCCTGTTCCCATTCGCCGCCTTGTCTCAACTCTCATCTCCAATAAATGACCGCACTGGGGGGGGGGGGGGGGCAAGGGCAAATTCGTACTTTCGAGGTCCTGTGCTCGTCATACAAATTTGAGCCTGGCCGCCCTGAATGCCCCGTCATTGCTGTGTCCTTCAAGGGGTTTGCTATGGCAATAATTCTCAGTATCGATTTATTTGTTTTTATACTCCTTTCCTTGTGTGATCCTAGTTGAGTTAGAGGCTTGCTTTTCGTTTCCAATAATAACACAGTCCAAATGAGTGTAGTTATCTCCTTTGACTTTTCATCTCCTGTCTACGATCGAGTTCACGGTACTCTGAGCGCAAGTACCCGCGTTTGATTAGTGCATGGCTTCAACCTGTCCCTCAAATGACCTAAGTCTCTGCTCTGCAGGTGGATAAACTCACCAACCACTTGATCATTTTGCTCTTCTTTCTCCTGATCGTCTTGTGCCTCATTATGGCCGTTTTCAACTCTCAGTGGAATGCAACGGCCCATTGGTATCTCGCCTACGACGGTAAGTGCCCGGCAACCGCCAAGGATATTTGTGGGTGTTTGACGGGTATTGTCCCTTTTTATTATTGTTGCGCTGGGTTTGCTGTGGGACATATTACTGAAGTACGTCTGAAAATGAACCTACATTGTTCTCTTGTGTATTTATGGTTTCAGCCCGATCCTAATCCGAATACTAAAGTCGACTGAGAGCTTCAGAGAGCAAGCATGTGCATCAGAGAAGGGACAAAGACTCCCGAAAGTAATGAAATGCCGCGTACCAATGCAAGAGTGACGCTTAATCCGAGCCATATTTTAGGAAAGGAATGAGAGAGGATAGAGGCCGATATATGATATCCCATCTTTGCTAGGCTCTATTCCCTCTATTTCCCACCTGCCTTCAGTCAAGTTCCTAGTTTCCCACCTGCCTTCAGTCAAGTTCCTAGTTTCCCACCTGCATTCAGTCAAGTTGCTAGTTTCCCACCTGCATTCAGTCAAGTTGCTAGTTTCCCACCTGCATTCAGTCAAGTTCCTAGTTTCCCACCTGCATTCAGTCAAATTGCTAGTTTCCCACCTGCCTTCAGTCAATTTCATAGTTTCCCACCTTGATTCAGTCAAGTTCCTAGTTTCCCACCTCGATTCAGTCAAGTTCCCTAGTTTCCCACCCGCATTCAGTCAAGTTCCTAGTTTCCCACCTGCCTTCAGTCAAGTTCCTAGTTTCCCACCTTTCTTCATTGCCAAATGGAGCTACAGTAAAGCAGAGTCGATATGGCACGGCGATTACAACGAATTGAAGTCACATTGAGTGTGGCAAGTCCCCGGATGGAATCCTAATTTGGGTTGCCTTAAACCTCTGATTTGGACCCCACGTTTAACTGTCTTCTATGAGAAATCCCCGCAGGTAGCTACCCTGTGAACCTGGAGGGTCGATAACGGCGTCCTGCACGCAAGGAAAGCCAGGTTCACCCATGGATCACTGAGTGGATTTTCAAATCTATCCAGGCTTGGGAAAGCTGGTGCGTTTGCTCGCACTCTTTATGCACCCCCTTTTTCAATACTATCCTCTTATATGATAGTCCCCACGCATGGGGGGTGCTCGTACAAATGGTACTTTGAAGGCAGGCACGTCCTCCCCGCAAAGAAAGCCTGCCTCACTGAGTTGACTTCCACCTCTTTGACCAGGCCTGGCGAAGTTGGTACGTTCCACCGTCCCCAGTCCCCACAAAGGGCTTTGCTACATATAGCACCAGGATGAGAAGCAGTCCTTCCGGCCCCAATGCCTATGGTATGGTAATAGGCAGCCGATCACATGTCCTTCTTAGTGGACCCACTTTTCCCTATTTTCCTTTATTACCTACCCGAGTCTTTAGAGAGGTTCTGGTGGCTGGGCGCACTTTCGACCAATTGTGAGTTATACCGAGAGTTTCCTACCCACTGGGGCTCCCGTAAGGGGCACGGCAATTTGCTTTCCTGGCCGCTGTGCTGACGGGACCCAACTTAGCCTCTCTTCCCTCCTTCGCTAACATCTTTCTACCTTTGCGTACCAACCCCTCCTCGTATCCCCTCAAAGCACTTGGTAGTACTGAATGGAGATGCTCTCTCTTTGCTCGGTCCCGGCCTGGTAACCTGTCACGAGAGGCTTTTTTTCTTTGAGACCTGCTCCGCTTCGATCCCCCTGGCAATCAGAGTGGAATATTGGTCAGCGTTCGGTTCCGGGGACCGAGCTTAAACCAAGAATGGACTTGACAAGAGATCACGACCCACCAGGATGCGTCCTGCACGGTCCGCATAGGTTAACCCCTGTTTGTGGATGTCCGTGGCCTTTATATAGAGCTCGTCGTCCGCGCCGACATGCCGACTGTGTTGTTTGGAACCGACCCGTTGTCTGCGCCAATGAGCATCCGCATAGGTTGCTGTAAACCAAACACCTGGTGGTACCCTTTTCAGGTTTCGAGCTCTTTCGCTGATGAAAACTAGTTAAACGGTACGTTCACGGATTCAGTATGCTCTACTTTTCTACTAGCAAGTTCTTTTTTCCTAAAAACAATCCCAACAATCCAAAGAATCCACCAAATAATGAAACGATCTGCGCATCTCCCACCCCTACCTACCCCAAAGCACTTCCTTGTCTGTTGAACATAGACACTACACCGCCAAGAGGACAAAAAAGAACCGCCATTTAAGAAGAAACCACATACCAAAAGATAGCAGAAACTACTTCGAAATCCACAAAAAAACTCCAAGTCCCCCCCCCCCAAAAAAAAAAACAGCCAACGATCAACAAAAGCCCTTCCGGAACTTCTAGCAGAATAAGTGTTACCAGGACACTTCCTCGATAGATCTTACCGAAGATTTCATATCATCAACGCAACAAACCCCCAGACAAATTTAGTCAAGGGATGTATCACGGTGAAACAATATAAAGACTTCCAAACACTTTTCGAAGTTTTCAGTAATGAATTCCCACTGTTATCACCACCAAGAGACGGCAGCATCCTCGTGGAAGCTAAAACTTAAGCCTTGGCAAATAAGCTCTTAACAATGACCAAACTAGCTGATGAAGAAATAACAAGTTTCACCACACCCGTCTTTCAATATGAAAAAGGAGTAGTAATAGAGACTGACTTTACTCAGTATACAAAAGAAGAGATAACTCAAGAACTCTGTGAATTTTCCGTAGCATCTGTCCAGAGAGTGCACCGAACGGTAAATGGCGCTAGAACACACAAATTCATATTATGTTGTATGTGATCTCGACACCCTCTGCTGAAATACAACTAGTTAGGCCGGAGAAGATTCCCCGTAAGGGAATTCAAACCCAACTCAAGAAGATGCTTCTTCTGCTACACCTACGGACATTTAATCCGAACTTACCGCAATAAAGAACAAGGCTTCGCACCCACATTCGTAATCTGCGCTAACTTGTCCCATCCTGAAGACAACACAACTTGCACCCAAAGATGCGCAAAGTGTGGCGAACCACACCCAGCATCAAGCCGAAAGTGGAACGTCTACTAATTTGAAGAGGAAGTGTTGACAAAAGACGTGAAAAAGAAGGAATTGATTTTAGAGAAGCGCATGAAAATATGCAAAGGAGAGTCGGGAACAGATGAATGTCCTATGCTTCCATACTGGAAAATACCAGATGTACTAAACCCCCATTCCATGGGGTAAAATTTAGGGTGCAACAACCTCCGCAAGACGCCCAAGCACCCAAGCATCAATAATGCTTCACCAATGGCCAGAATACTCCATCGGAAACATCTATCTCCCACCATCCGAAAAGCTTTAATCTGCACAAATCCGATTAATGATTGCACAACTCCCTACACTCTTCATACCTTTGGCTACTTCAACGGCCCCCACACTGACTGGGGAGGTTCCATTTGTAATCAGAGAGGGAATTAGCTTAGCTATTTAATCCACGAACTAGACCTAGTGGTGTTAAACCCAGGAGAAGACACCAGGTATAACTCTACAACAAACAACTTCTCGGTGCTAGACCTTGCCCTAGCCTTCTGCTCCCCATCCATCGCAGCGGATTTCTACTGGCACATCCTAAATGATGTACGAGGGAGCGACCCTTTCCCCATCGTCCTCTCGTCCGAAGAAGAAAAATCTACCCAGAGTACACCTCGCTGGAGACTAGACGGCGAATTGGTTGAAGTTCAAAGCCCCGTAATGGGCACGGTGAATTGCTTATCTGGCCGCCATGCTGGCCGGACTCAGCGCCCCGTCCGGCCCCAGCTTAGCCTCTTCTCCTTTCCGACACCCTATCATCTTACCCTGCTTCCTCACTTATGAGCTCCAGTTTGGGGGGGTGGGTTTTTAACAACCTGCTTCATCCCCACCCAAACCTTCGTCACATACCCTCTCTTTCTTCTTTGCCTTCTCAACTTTTCGCCGTGCCCAAGATAGAGTTGCCATGCCGATGTGCTGCCAGGTCACTAGGCGGGAGGAGTGGCCTCAAATGACGGCAGCTGGTTTTTCAGGCCCCGTGTTCACCCCTCACAGAGCGGGCTACTGCGTGGGGTGATGAGCGTTTTCGTCCCGTGATTATTTCACCATGCCATATGGTTAATTTATATAAAAAAATACATCCCCTCGACGGAGCCGCCTTCAGGGAGCTCCCGCCCCCTCTGCTCTCAGGGGACCCCCAAATTTCTGCTAAAGGAGAGGACGCTTACTCCTTTTCTTTACCTAGGGGTGTAGGGGACTCCCCCTCATCCACTTCTCTGGGTGGCAGTGCCTCCTTTTCTTTCACAAGGAACTGCCAAGAAAGCAGGCAGGCGACCCATATTGACCGCTCCCGGTGGGGGCGGCTTGATAGGGCCAACCCCATTAAGGGAGCAAAGGAGGGCAGGGCCCGCCGGCCCTTGCCCTTTATGTCCCAGGCGTGCGCGATTAGTTTGCAGGAGATCAGTGTATCTACCCCCCCTCTCTTCCTCGACGGATGCCGGTTTGCCGGCCTATTAGAAAGAAAACAAGTACTTCGAATGGGATCTGTGATCTCTTGGCGGGAGATGACCACATGGAGGCCCCCCTGAGGTGACCCAGCCTCATATGGTAGGACCTTCCATGGGGTCAAACCTCGGCTCGGTGCCAAGTACGGAACCCGAGTCCGCCCCTGTGCGAGGTCCTTCTCAGACGGCTAGTGCCCACGAGGCCTTACAATAAGAGGAGGGATCTACTCCCCTGGCTGTTGCCCCAGTGACCACCAAGACCTTCTCCATTTCAGAGAAGGATTTTGCTGAGGCCGGTCCATATGGCCTAGGGGCTCCTACCGGCGAAGGGGAGAAGCGGGTTCATTTCCTGCCTTTTTCTCCTAAAAAGAAAAGAGAGGTGCAAGAATAAAAAGACTTAGGGCTCCTCTCCCTCCGCTGGAGCCTCGGGGGCGGACGGGTCTGCCTCCGGTTTGGCAGTCAACCATGCAAAGATCGGCACGTCCGGGCGCGTGCTTCCCCGGGCGGGAAGTGCCTGACAAAGACCAAAAGTGCGCAGAGCGGAGCCTCGATTACGTCGGCCTCCCTCATTCAGAGGTTATCTGGCGTTTTCCAGCACGCTGGCTTGTTATTCGCTCCACTGATGGCAGTATGTTGGCTAAGGGCAACATGATCCATCAGAGGAGAGCTCTAGCGAGTGTGATTAGTAGAGAGCCGAAGGTGACCCGTTTCTCTGGCGGGAGCCTTTTAGCGAATGCGTCGAATCCCTCCGAGGCGGCCATAATTAGTGCCCTTTGGACACTTGATGGCGCGCCGGTGAGTGTGACGCCGCACTCTACCATGAAATTAGTGAAAGGTGTAGTTTAAGCGAGAGAACTCGTGGACTACTCAATAGATGATATCACCTTAGACTGGCCGACCACAGAGCGGTTAAAGTCGAACGTGTGATGAGAAAATAGGGAGGGGCCTCGAGACCCACCCCTACACTCTTCGTCACGTCGACTGTGACAAGCTCCCTGAGTCGGT
This sequence comes from Ceratothoa steindachneri, assembly GCA_963969495.1. Classification (NCBI taxonomy): domain Eukaryota; kingdom Metazoa; phylum Arthropoda; class Malacostraca; order Isopoda; family Cymothoidae; genus Ceratothoa; species Ceratothoa steindachneri. Next base: position 132,484,111 of record OZ018327.1, read on the forward strand.
GCGTGCCGGTTGGTATCACTAACGCGTGAAGGCATTCGTGCCACTGCTTGCGGAGGTGCTACTACTGTCACCGCTTCGGCCATATGAATCGTTCATGTAGACGTGCAAAGTCGGGGTTACCCGAAGTCTGTGTAAGTTGCTCCAAGGCCGCACACGATGTCCAAATCGTGTGTGGCCAAGTGTGTCAATTGCGGAGAGCCGCACCCCGCTACTTCGAAGCAATGTGGTGCGTATCTCGTTGAGAAGGAAATCCTGTCCGTTCAGGGTCAGGATCGTCTCTCATTTCGCGAGGCTAAGGACTTGATCCTGGCGCTCCCGGCCCTGCCCGGGACGTCCTATTCCTCAATGTTGAAAAAGACACCCTCTGCTCCTGGCCCATCCAGGCCTATGAGTGCGGTCGTTTCCGTGCCCATTCGGAATCCTTCTGCGGGTTCTACCTACCCCGGGCGCTTCCCTGGTAAAGCCTGCGGCACAAAGGGTCCAAACCCAGCCCCAGCTAAAACCAGGGCTTCCCCACCCTCCCCCAGCGTGACCGTTTCCCGCAAGGCGAAACGGCCGTGCGCCTCCACCGAATCGTTAGACTCACAGGAAGTAACACCCATGAAGTTGGTCGTGAGGCCATCTTCCGGGGTTCCTAAAGCTGCTCCCGGAAAGTACGACAGCTAAAGGAGCTAGGGCTCCTAATCCCACATCCACTGGTACGCTGGGTCAGGGTTGGCAAATCTCAGGTTTTTTTCAAAAAACGAACACTACGAGCATTAGAATAACATAAAAAAAATAGCTATCTCTATTTTTATAAAATCAATAATTAAGTAGTTTAATAAAGTATATTAAGGTAAGAACAGATCACTGATCGAGAATTATGGGTTCCCATGATAACCATAACCTGTAGAAGGAGAGGGAAATTATGAGTCTGTATCAGAGAAATAACCTTAATTTGATACATATTTGTTGAAATTATAAACATAAATATGCATTTTGAATAAAATAATAATAGCGTTCATTTCTTTAAAAAAAAAGTAATTTTGAAAAAAACAACACAAAAAACCCGGGTTTTTTCAAATTTTCCTTGAAAAGGCCCCCAAAAAAACAGTAATAAAACCCGGGTTTAATAAGGGCTGGGTGGCTCTGAGACGGTTGTTCCTCCAAAAGAGGGAACCCCTCCTACCTAAGGTTTCGAGACGAAGGGAGGAAAAGACTCCATTGGTGAGCCCAACCTTCAGCGCATTGTCCGCCCAACAGCGCGCGGAGTTCTGCCTCCCGGAGGAATACGGCCATTCACGTTCAGGTCTTCTCTTCGAAGAGGGATCCCGCATCTCCGAGCTAGGTCTTGAGGGCATATTCCTTCAATGGAATTGCCGCGGACTCCGGACCAACTGGGAGGAGCTACGCTGGCTCGTCTCCTCCCGTTCCCCGTTAGCTATCTTTTTGCAGGAAACCATGCTGGGCGCGTGCCCCCTGGCAATCCTCCCGGGGTATAAGGGTTTTACGTCCCCACCACCACGGGATGGGGGCCGGGCAGGAGGATGCGCGATTTACACGCGGCATGATGTCTCCGTTCTTGTCTTTGCTCTAGATACCCTTTCAGGCAGTAGCTGTACAGCTGCACCTGGATAGGAGGTATACCGTTATTTCCGCGTACATTCCACCGTCAGCCGACTTCGACGCGGGGAACTTCCGCCGCCTCGTGGCACGGTTGCCGAGGCCCTTTCTCTTGCTCGGAGATCTAAACGGTAGACACCCCTTATTGGGAGACTACTCGATTAATCCCAGGGGTCAAGTTTTTTGCCGACATGATCGACGAGCTTAAGATGCCTGTCCTGAATGTGGATGAGTTTACCAATCACTGCCCGAGAACCGCTTCCTTTTCCTGCCTCGAAATATCTCTCTGCTTTCCGGATGAACAGCCCGATTTTGTGTGTGGGGTAGTCGATGACCTCCATGGTAGTGATCACTTTCCCTTTCAAATGTCATTTTCTGTGTCTTTGCCGTCCGAGAGCCCGCCCCGCTGTTGCTTGTCGCGAGCGCAGTGGTCCTCATTTCAGGAAATGACTGATTTCTCCATCTCAGTCGAGGATTTTAGGTCGGTAGATGAGGCCGTTGAATTCTTCTCCGGCTACCTCATCACCACGAGCCTAACTACTATTCCTATAAAGTCTGGCTGTATTGCACGCCAACCGCTCCCGTGGTGGTCAGTATAGTGTGAGGTGGCCCTCAAACAGAAGTATTATGCTTACATACGAAATAAGCGCCGCCCGAAAGACTTCAGTGTCGGTGAATTTCGTAGAGCTAGGTTTAGGCATACGTCTCTTCACTTAACGGGAAGACCCCTATAGCAGAGGTGTGGAACCGAGTCAAGAGGATTGGGGGCAAGTTCTCGCAGGACCCTCCTCCCGTTCTCTAGCAGAATGGGACCGCAATATCGGACCCAGCATCCGTGCCGGAATCTTTCGCGACCGCTTTCTCCGCATTTTCTAGCCGGGATGCTGCTCCGCCAGCATTCAATGCGCGTCCTCATGTCGTGGAAGGCCCCCGGCTGGACTTTACCTCGAGAGGCGCAGAACCCTTCAACGACAGGTTTACTCTGAGTGAGTTCCCTTCTGTTCTAGCTTCGAGTGCACCGCGCCCCTCCCCAACCAATCACACACACACACACACACACACACACACACACACACACACACACACACACACACACACTGTACCAGACAATGTCCCCTACGCCATGATTCGACACCTAGATGAGCGAGACATGGCCTTCCTGTTAGATTTGTTCAACAGAATCTGGGTAGAGGGTATCCTCCTGAACTCCTGGCGAATCGGTACCGTGTTCGCTTTTTGCAAACCGGGCAGAGATCACTACACAGGCAGATTTCCCCCCCAATCTCTCTAACCTCCTGCGTTTTCAAGTTGATAGAGAAATTGGTAAATAGTAGATTAGCTTTTATTTTTGTACAGCTGAGGCCATCTGTCTTCTGCACAGTGCGGCTTCCGCAAGTTACACTCCACGTATGATGCTCTGCTCAGACTGGAAAACACCGTCTGGGTGGCCTTCCTTCGTAGACAGCACTACACCACGGTGTTTTTCGATCTGTAAAAGGCCTATCATACTGCATGGTGATACGGTATTATATACACTCTCCATGCTATGGAGACGAAGGGAGGCCTCCCAATCTTTATATCTGAATTTTTGCTAGATCGTCGATTCCGCGTACGTGTGGGGGGACCCCTCCCCGGCCCAATAGAGCAGGAAGAGGGTGTCCCATAGGGAAGTGTCTTCAATGTCACACTCTTTGCCTTGAACATCAACGGCATCACCTCGGTGCTGCCGTAAGATGTTCTCGCTACGCTCTACGTGGACCTTTCGATCTCCTTTGGCGCGGCCCAGATGCCAACTCTGGAGCGTCGGCTCCAACAGACATTGAACCGCGTTTCTCACTATGCCGAAACGCACCGGCTTCGGCTTTCCTTGACCAAGAATAAGGTGGTGCATTTCTGCCGCCATCCACGGCTCCACCCTGACCCAGACTTGTTTTTTTAATGTGGTGCACTTGGAAGTGGTGAACTCGCACCGTTTCCTTGCTCTTGTATTTGACCGACGCCTCACCTGGGATGCTCATATTCGCAGCCTTACGGTCTCCTGTACCAGCGTCATGGATTTGCTTCGTTCCGTGAGGTTCAGCGCCTGGGGCGCTGATAGGGATACTGCCTTACTTTTTTATAGATCTTCTGTTCGTTCGAAGCTCGACTACGGACGCGAGTTTTACGCATCCGAAACCGACCGTGTATTGCGGAAATTGAACTCGATCCACCACACCGGCCTTCGCCTGGTGACCGCTGCCTTCCGCACTTTCCCCATTGAGAGCAAACTTATCGCTGCTGGGGAGTTTCCACTCGCCTGTGCCGTGCACAGGAATCGCCTGTACGCGCGAGCCCGGTGCCTCCGTCAGTCACAAACAGCTTTCACTGCATCCGCAGCTTATTTCGACGGTGCTTCTGCCGCCGAGAGACGCCATTCATACCCTAAGCCCTTTGGGTTTAGCGATAGGAAACTCCGAGAGCTAGGAATAGCCCTCGGGCCCGTGGCGTCCCTGGTTCTGCCCAGGACTCCACCTTGGAGTGTACCACCTTTCACTATTTGTCGCCACGCCTCTCATCGTTTCTACAGCGCCGGGAGTATTGCGTTCGGTCTTTTGGGAGCACACTTTGTGTCACACTGGAACCTTGCCAGTGTATACGGATGGCTCAAAGTCCCAAGAGGGGGTCGGCTTCCACGTCGTACCCCCTCTGTTTGAAATTAGTGGAGCTCTGCCAGGCACTGCGTCTGTATTCACGGCCGACCTACTTGCAATACACAGCTCAGTACCAGAGATAAGGGGACTCGCCTGGTTCTGAGCCTGGATTGTGATTTATACTGACTCACAAAGTGCCCCGAGTGCTCTTCGGGTATTGGAATCTCCGCATGCCCCGGTGCGCGATGTCCGTGACGCCACGGTTTTGGCGAACCGTGCGGATGTCGAGATTATCTTCAGCTGCGTTCCTGGACATGTAGGAATTGCGGGGAATGAGCGCGCCAAAGAGTCCGCGAGGACTGTGGGACCAGACCAGCGTTTCGCTCTTCCCCACGCCGACTACATTGCAGGAATGCGGGCAGCTCTCCAGGCGGCTTGGCCAAGAAGTTACGAGACGGTCGAGAGGAACTTAAATTTGCGTGCCATTCCGCCGCGACTGTTTCCATCGACCTACCCCCCAATTCCGCGATGGCTTCAGATTACTTTTTGTCGTCTCCGAATCGGACGCACCGCCATTCGATGGAGCGCTCGCCTGCGCCTTATTGTAACGACTGCGTTATCCCCTAGACTGTTCGGCACATTCATGTTGAATGTTCCTATCTGCGTGGTCTTGGCGCACGTTACCTGGGGTCGCTACCGCTGGTCTTTCTTACTCGGGTCTAGTTCATGCACTCAGACTTGCGGACTATACGACTTTTTGGCGGAGGTTGGCCTCCTCCACACTATTTGACTTTTTGTTGTAGGTCGCATGTTCCTACGCCGGGGGGGGGGGCTGTTACCCCCGTCTCCAGAGCCCGCTTCCTTCTTGTTGCCTTTCTGCTTTGTTTTCTTTTGTTGTTGTTTTTTAGCCTTTGTCCTTTTTTAGTGTTGTTATTTCTTATTTACATATTTTTATTTGTTTTTTAATATAGCCTAGTTAGTAGTAGGCTGTGGTGAGTACGGCGACTTTTGCCCAAGTTGGCAGTCGCCTGATTTGCTCCTAAAATTAAATAACAGTACGAAGTAACTTCTGAGAAGGCGGGGGAAATAAGAGAGAGGCCTGCCCTCCCGGTTGTTAGGATCCCAAGTATTTTATTCTGTCCATGTACTTTTCGTTCACTTTTCATTCTAATTTCACTACTTATCTTAACCTCTCCAAATCTTTCTTGTTTCCATTCAGTTTGTCTTTACTCTTTATACAACTTTTTTTCCATTGATGACCAATACCACAAGCTAATGGTTGCAACTTTTTTTTTATTTCTCTCTATTGTAACAAATGTAAGATGACTCACCTACCGGTAACCTTCTATTCCTCGATCAGATCTTAGCGTTTTCAATTTCGGGATCAATTTCATCACTTTCGTCATCCTGTTCAACAATTTGATTCCCATCTCACTACAAGTGACGTTAGAAGTCGTCCGATTTATTCAGGTGTGTGATTCTTTTCCTGTTTACCCACTTTCTATACTCCACCCGATTGTTCCTTTAATTAGTTTAACTGGAACCAAAGCCAAATTTATCAGTTTATATTTTTGTTCACTTATAATTCATCTTCCTCTCCGGTGCGCCACACAAAAGTGAGGCCAGCTTTCCAGATCCGCCACTACTGTTTGAGATTAGTTCCTTTTACGAGTCTCCCTTTTTTCCATTCCGATTGCCAAAAGAAAAACGAAACAAAGACTTCTTACCACTTCATTAACTCTCGTTTTATCTTCATATTCATGCTTAACCACAAGTGTCTTTCCTTTTACTTACTATTCAGAAAGGCGTGACTCTCCACCCTCTCTCCCTAAGCTCTTTGAGGTTTCTTTTTCGGCACGAAAGGGATCACAGAAACGAGGAATTCTTTCTTCTTTTCATTTATCGTCGTTTAGCTTTATTGTGTATACGTAGTTGGTTACGTGAGATTAGGAGAGAGAGAGATGAACATATTTAGGGAAGTAATAATATGTAGTTTAAAGGCTGATGTGAGTATGTTGTACTGCAAAGAGAAAGCTGAATGCAGGAATGAGGATGTGAAGCGGATCGCAAAATGGAAACTTCCATGCAAATACTTAAGAGTGCAAATAAACATGGCTGGGAGATGCACATGAGTGCGTGCAAAGAGACGACAAGAAAATTGAAGCTATTGATTAAACAGATTAAAAGAAAACGGCATTTGTACGAAAGATGAATGAGAGTATCTGGACGGAAATAGGGAGGAAGTGAGAATCGAGTTGTAAAACCAAGAAAAGTATAGGTATGTGGACATCAAGAATAAAAAAGGTACCTGTGAGCAGCGAGAAGTCCAAAGTAGATAGCGATAGTTCTTATAAGTGCGTGGTGGTAGAGGTGGTAGGTACCCTTTGAACCAAGGCCACTGAATGATAATGGCACGAACGAGACTGATTGACACCAGGAGCGACGTTACGGCATATCGTCTTTTCTGGAGGTTTGCCAGAGAGGGTGTATTGAAGGGGCGGGGGTGGGGGTGTTCTCAAGTTGGGGAAGGCTGGGTTTGGATGGGTTGAGTGTGTGAGAGAGAAAAAGGGGTATGGGGGTATGATGGGGCGTGCTAGGGGCCTTGTGCCCACGGGTGATCCCTGACTGGATGAAGGGCTACAGCAAGAGCACCCCATCACTATGAAAAGCTAATTTTGTGGTCCAAATAATGGTCGTCCTTTTGCTTAATGTCTTAAAAGGGGGTGAGAGAGAGGGGCAGTTTTTATTGGCGTTGAAGCGCGCCGACTCCACTTTGCGGGGGAAACTGGTCAATGTTGAGGTCTTGAATAGTGTCGGTGGGGGCACTGTGGGGCTGGTTTTGAAACGCCTCTGTACTGGTGAAGAAGGTCTCCTATGAAGTTGGGTTTGCATAATGATTAGGGGCTAGGGGTGATTTATTTGACTTGAATGGAGGGGGGGGTGTAGTGGATGTGAATGATTATGCCGAAAAACTATGCCTCCCATATTTAAGTGGGCGTTGATAGGGAAGATTTTCTTATCTGCCTAGTGGTGGTTATGGGTGTGTTTAAGTGAGGGGTTTTTTTTTCAAGTATCCAGTTGTGATACGGCTTCAGACTCTTCTCATCTTATGTAGGTCCCTGGATGGTGCCGCCCACCCCCCAGGCTGGGCGTGCATACTTTAGGGTGGTGTAGGTGAATCTTAATATGTTCAGTGGGTGTTTTTTGTGTGTTGTTTGAAATTGGTATTTGTGACTTCTGTGGCTGTTGAGTTGTTTGTGTGGAGAATGAAGGTCATGTGTATCTTGGGAGATGCCCTGTACTGTGTAATTACAGGTGTGGGTGAGAAGTCAACCGTGGAAGCGTGATACGTGGGTTCAATTCGAGGTCGAAGGTCTTTTAGGTGTATCTTTACATGATGGATTTGCCCTGTGTACCTGCTTAGTGATAGCATGCTGGTGCCAACGTTGGTGTATGGAGGCAAGAATGGTGTGAATGAGGTTATGGCTTAGTGTTGTGAAGTGGTATGGGCATGTAAGAATGGACTGAAATAAACTTGTAAAGAGAATATACGCGAGTTAGTGTCCGAAGGGTTGGAAGGCCGCCAAGGAAGACTGATTGATTGGAAATCAATCGGGCCAATTTGGCGTGGACAAAATGGTGGATGATTTTGTGGTTGCCTGGGGTCATAAAAGAGTTGGGCGGGGATGTCGTTCGTAGGGACTCTTATGAACGTTGAACATACTTTATGGGAAAGTAGAAGAAGGCATTTGTTTAGAGTTGTTTTGTTGTTAGTTTTGTTACCTTCTCAAGCTTCCTGTCTTCCCCTCTTCTTTTGCTACGGAGTGCTATGGACTCATTGTTGAACGCCAAATACCTCTCCTCATAAGTGACGCTAACTCATATCATCATTTACAAAGTCCAATCGACAGATACTTGATCACGTAACATTGAGTATCTCGTTTCTCCTCTTTATCCATGTCTCGCAGGCGGGGTTCATTAACAATGACCTGGACATGTACTACGAGGAGAATGACACGTGGGCGATGGCCCGAACGTCGAACCTGAACGAGGAGTTGGGAATGGTGAAGTACGTTCTCTCCGACAAGACGGGTACGCTCACGTGCAACATCATGGAGTTTAAACGGTGCTCCATCGGCGGCAAGATATACAGCCTCGAAGATGGGAGGTAAATGGAGGGAGGTTTTCCTTTCGCCTACAAAGGAGTTGGAACTGTTTACCTTTGGGTACGTTTCCTTAGCGCAGACTTGTTCCAGACAGTGGAGTTAGCAATAAGAAAGGCTTTGAGATTCACGAAAACTGGAATGTTTAGGGGCAGGCTGCTAGTGAGAGTGATTTGCAAATGTAAGTAAATGTTTTAAATTTAAGTGTTTGAAAGGGAGAGAGTAAGCTGATGGTAGTTTTAGAGTGAGAATGGGGCTGGGGGAAGGCGTGAATGACATATAACAAGGTTATAGGGGATGGGAAAGTTTCAGGGGGCAATCAGAGCGCTGGGGAATGCTGAGGGTTCGAATGTGATATTTGGAAAAACGTTGCACGAATTTTGCTAATCCCACCTTGGCGGAGGGTTGTGACAGAGGTTGTTTTTGTTTTTGGATTTACTTTTTTTTAATTGGCTTAGAAGAAGCCCTGTTTGGAAGTTGGTGGGTGTTCCTGATTGGCCGCTGCCAGAGGAGCTTAGAATCAGGGCGTTCTGAGGCACCGCCATCGTAAAAAAGGGGCTGAGAGTAGAATTGTGAAGACGATAAGAATGAGTGGAACAATCTGGTTAGGGTTGAAGACCTTGGGTAGGACCGACAAAGAGAAAGTGAATATAAGTTCCCATAGGTGTGCATGAAGGTGATTTGTGAGGGGGCGTGGTTTGGGATGAATCTAGATTCGATCAGATGATACAGAATATTGTGCCCTATCGCTGTGAAGATTCACTGACGGAATAAAGGGGAAATGGTGGTGGTGGTGAGGATGAATTTACTTTCCTCTTTTAATGATTGAATTAAAAGTATTCTGCTGGGACATTCCACCTCTTATTGATTCGTCCTCCTCCTCCTCCCTCCCTCCAGCGCCTACGAACTTATGAGCATTGTGCAAGGAGGCCACGACGGGGCTGCGCTGATCCGGGAGTTCCTCACCATGATGGCCGTGTGTCACACGGTGATTCCCGACCGGGACGAGAAGCTCGGAGAAGTAATTCAGTACCACGCTGCTTCCCCGGGTAAGTACTCCGGTCTGCAGATGGGGTTCTTCCTTCCGTGTCATGGCAAGAGGAACTTGAAAAGTGTACGTTACACTGCGGCTCTGTGTGTAAAGTAATGTGCAGGACTATCCATGTTTACTATTTTTGCTTGTTATATACCTTTTTCTTTCCTTCTCCACTCAAAGAGAATAAGATTAAACTTCCCTCGCAATTCTCCATTCTCTCCTTCCTGGCATCATGTTCCCTCCAAAAGAGAGAGATCAGAAATATACCCAATTTGTCGCGTGACTCCACAATCTCCGAAAACAATTCAATACTACGGATAATCCCACCAGACGTAGCCAAAGAGAATAAACCAAGGCGCACTATAGTTAACTTATCCAGGCTCAGGTTTGGCCACCACCCTACTCTACAGTACCACAAATGCCTACTATAACAAACGAACAACAAAATTTGTCGAAGATGCAACCACTACACATAACTCCGAACACCTCATAGAACATTACCCTAAGTTTGAACCCCCCCGACAAATACACAACGTCAGCCTGACATGAGTTCGGACTGATAACTACTCAGGAGTAATAAAGTAAATCCTATTGTTGCTTCTGAAGTTGTTTCTATTCATTTTCTCTCCTCAGTGTGATCTTCGCTGACCTTCCCCTGCCCAACACTATGCCCTGTTAATAGCTCGCCGTCAGTCATCCAGTGAAATTTTATCTTGCAGACGAAAGGGCGTTGGTCGAAGGGGCAAAAGAGTTGGGCTTCATCTTCGAAACCAGAACCCCCGATACTGTCATAATTGACATATTTGGCCAGAAAGAGAAGTACGAGGTATTGAATGTCCTGGAGTTCACTTCAACTCGCAAGAGAATGTCCGTCATTGTTCGGACGCCATCGGGAGACATCAGGCTCTACTGCAAAGGAGCAGACACCGTAAGGAAATTCGATACGTTGCCATTGGATCTCTGGACTTTGTGGGTGCTCGAAGATAGATATTGTATTGGTAGGTAGCTAAGAACCCGCTTCCTGGTATAGCACCCCGCGAAATAAAAAAATTATCTCGATTCAAATGAGCCACAACTTGACTCGTTGCTTCCTTGGTGCTCTTCAGTTGAACCCGGCAGCGCTCAGGAAGGATTCCACGGCATGTGATGTTCTCCCGATCCTATATTAAGTGATTTTGAATTAATAAAGAGTGAGCAGGATAGGACTGGGTGGATATTGTTTTAAGGTGGTTGGATATGGGGTAGTCAGGATCTATTTTTGTAGATATGTAGAAGGGTTGGTCCTGATCGCAGGTGGGTCAATGAAACTCTTGTTCGGTAGTCTTGGGTTGCTTCGGATTGGTAAATATATTGGAGTTGAGGAGTCACTTTGGAGTAGGGTGGTTTGTTTTGAAATGCTATGGAGGTAAAGTGGTTACATGTGATAGCCATCGCAGTTTACTGAAAATTTTTGTCCCTATCATGTTTAGGGAAGGCTCCGATTGGGAGAATTTTTGTCTCCTCGGCTGATATTTGTGCCGGATATGACTTGGAGACCCAGTCTATAAAGGAAGAGGGTTCAGTTCGGTAAAGAAAACAGAGATGAACGCCACTCGCTGAGGAATTTGTTTTGGGCGATCGTGGCTGCGCGATGGCCACGCGCGCGCACTCGGCTAGTAACGCGTTCACTGCGGCTCAAAACATTGACACAGGCTGGTTGCATTGAGCTGCCGGGTTCTTGGTCTATCAAGGCCCGCCTTTGTCTCGCCTGCCCGCTGGGCGCTGCCCTCCTCCGCCTGAGCCAGACAGGAATCTTATATGACCCATGTCTACTTGGTCCGCCGTTGGGGTTTTGCTGTTGGTCGCGTTTAGTCTGGAACCTCATCCACGACCTTACCGCCTTAGGTGACCCTGCCAGGAGTTTGAAACTCCCGACGGCATCACTTGGAATCATTGGAACACTCAAGCCCTTCTACCACTTTAGGCTTTGGTAAAGGTTCAATGAATAAGTGATTCACATGATCCATATCTTCGATCTCAGGAACTTTTTTTAGTAGCATCTTGAAGGCCGAAAAATAAAGACGAACGTTCTACCTGATATGATACAAGGAATTCTTTTTGAAGAGGTTGAATAAACTGATTAAACACATCCAAAGCTAAAAGCTCCTATAATTATTCATTATATAACAAACAAGATGAGCAGCTTTGCTAGTCCTCTTAAAGGAGGAACTTACGCTTCGCGATTATTTAAACATAGCTTAAAGCTATGGAATTTATGTATTACAGTAGTTTTTGTGCAGTTGGTTGTAATGCCGATGGTACTATAAATATTGTACTAATGGTATCTAGTGTAGGGGTGCAACATATATGGTTTGTGCCCATACTCTGGATTCTTTATAGTTTCGTGCAAATGAACTGTCTGCATAAGATTGTCAGAGTTTCTTTGTGTTGCCCAAAGTTGGGGGGGTGGAGTCAGCATTCTGAGATTCGAGGTGATGTTTTGTGTGTGTTTATCAATTGTTATGCGTGGGTCTAGGATGACGCTCAAAACCGTGGGGTTACAGTTGAGTGGGAGGAATTGGCCCTGGACCAAAATGTGTGGGTAATAATTTGAATGTTTTATGTCTGAGGTAAAGATAAGTTGATTTTTGATGTCAAGTGGACATTCTGTGTAGCGTGAAACAGTTTGAGATGATTTCGGTGTAGGTGGTAGGAAGGCTCGACTTTTCGTTTGGTTTGAGTGTGGGGACGATGTATGCGTGTTTTCAAAGACGGGGTTGGGTAATTTTGTGTGTAACCAGGAGTAGTGACAGATCTCTGTAAGTGCAGATATGTCCTTAGGGCAATGTGTTTTAGGTGGATGTTTGAGATGTGGCCTGGGTCTTCAGCGTGAGAGTTTTTGACTGGTTTGATGACGGGAGCACTCTTGGAGAGGTTGGGGCACTCATGAGCTAAAGAAAATGTTTGGGGTTTCAGAGCCACCTACTCTTAGAGCTTTATTCTGCTCCCTTGTTTACAGACGAATTCATTGCTTTAGATACGTCCTCCATTTATTAGATAACTTATGTTATACGAGCAAAAGCACTTAGGATCGATGCATCTTTTGACTAATGTTGTCTACATCCTTTGCAGATGATCTATGAGAGACTTGGAGAAGGTCAACAGTTCCTTGATGTTATCACGAGAAACTTGGAGGATTTTGCTGGAGAGGGGCTTCGCACGTTATGTTTTGCTGCCGCAGATATTTCCGAGGAGTTTTATGAGGTTTGCACTGAATTTACGGGACAAAGAAGAATGGGTGCAATAGAAGATTGTGGGAGGTACTGATTGTAGGGAGAGTTATATCCCTTTTTGATCAGCAAACCCTGTCCCCTTTAAACAGGTTATGTGAAGATTTTGTTCGTTATTTTTACGTCGGGATGTGGAAAAGGGTCCTACTTTTGACTTTCCGCCTCCTAATTCATTTACCTAGAGCCCATAACACGTCATCCTTATAAATAGCTAACTTGCCCTGGAGAAAATGATGGTTGGGTTTTATGATCGATAAAAGGGGCTTTAATTCATCCCAATCCTACTTAGGAGGCACCATTTGATGGTCATATTTTACTGGCCTTGTTTTCTTGTTATCCTACACCACAATAATGAGCGTCATAAATGTTACAAAAACACACAAGGAGGAGTCGAATAATGAGTATTTTTTTTAGCCGTTCTCTCTAAATATTTCTATAGGTTGCATTTCCTTTTGTAGGAGTGGAAGACGACGTATTATAAAGCCAGCACGTCGCTCCAAATGAGAGAAAAGAAATTGGAAGATGCAGCCCAACTCATTGAATGCAAGTTAACCCTCTTGGGAGCCACGGCCATTGAAGATAGATTGCAGGATAATGTACGTGGTCTCCTATTTGATTATTTCTTCTTCTTTTTTATTATACTCGTGCTCTTAGAGTAGCTAAGTTTCTGGTTTAGACATCTTTTGGTTTTTGCACAAAGCTTATAATCTACTGTTGTTTCACCCTGTTGTATGGGGACCAAAAAACAAACCTGTGATTTCAGTTTCTCCTCATAGAAAGCGATTAAACATGCTTGCGCCCGTTCATGAAATGGGCAGAGATGCTGGGCTCGGAGCTAGTTCTCTTGAAAATTCATTCTATCAACCTTGAATGTGGCATGATTACTCCAACTCTGCCCCGACACACGCATACACACACACACACACACACACACACACACACACCTCCGCGCGGCCGTTTCGCAGAAAACGAATCAGCTGCGCGCCTCTATAATCACTAGCACCAGAAGGAGTACAACACCCATGAAGATGACGGTGACCCTACTCCTAGGTTCTTCAAAGCCTGCCTTCCACACTCACGAAAGGATGTTAGCAACAAGGGCGCTTCGGCTCCCCGGCCCATCCTTGGATTTGGCTGTTGTGCTTTGAAAGGTCTGTCCCCTTTAAAGGCTAAGGACGGCCGGTCCCAAAGCCGCCCCGCCAACCGAAGGATTCGAGACAGGAGGAGATGAAGGCTCTTGCTCAGATCCCGATCTCATCGAGTAAGCATAGAAGGCAGCACCGCAAAAATGGCAGTTCATGACCAATATCCCTCGGAGCTTTGCCTCTCAGCATTCTACGGCCATTCTCAGAGACCAGCAGAGCCTTCTAAATAGACCCAGAGGGTATTTTTCTTCAGTGGAATTGCCTTGGTCTCCGGGATAATTGAGAGTTGCTCCCGAGCGTAGGCAGGGGGCGGGGCTCAGTGCGCGCTGTACACAAGATGTCATATCCTTTCTTTGTCCATAATCACTTCCCTTCAGGCGGTCACAGTCCAACTACACCTGTACATGTTGTTTTACGAAGCGGAGTTCCCTTGCATCCTAACACCTTTACCGAGACCCTTTCTTCCTCGGCCACCTGAACGGCACGCTAGACGGTCAGTCCTCAGGGGTCTGGTCCTAGCTGACCTTTGGTATTGGAATCCTTAATGTGGTAGAGTTCACGCATCTATCCTAAAACGGCTTACTTTTCTTCTCTTAATCTGTCAGTGTTCTCCCGACGCTCAAGCGGACTTTGGGTCGGCGGTGATCGACGACCTCCATCGGACGTCACATTCCCATTTCTTCTGATGGACCGCCGCGGGAACGTACACTGTGCAGACTGTTTCACTTTGTACCCAGAAGGATCGAGCCGGCCACAGAGGGCATCATGTCTAGAAAAGCTTCCCCCCCGCCCCTTTCTCTTCATCCACTCTTTCCATTCCGAGTCCCTTTCATTGGACCCATCTTATTCTGCCCTTGATTTTGTCATTGGATTCCTCCTACATTAGATATCACTGCTCCATAGAGGCCACTGGCACAAGAGTGTGCTATAAAATTCCCTCAGCATGCAACAACCTCCATCCGTTCGAACCTGGTCCCTCAGCACAGTCTCACAGTAAGCACGGGCCCAGTTAATTGTGGTAACGTTGACTGGGCCTACAATACAAGCTGTAGGCCCAAAGGCTTTCTTCATTAGTCTCCCAAGAGTGGGAGGGGCGTGGTGACCCCGACATCTCCGACGCCTGTCGCCAAGCCATATCCACTGGTCAAAGTGGCCTACCCCCCCATCGGAGTGGCGATGATGGCGTATACCGCTCGTTCTAGCGGCATCAGCGGGCAGTGATTTTTCTACATAATGCTATTAGCAACCATAGTGGGGGCTCCCCTCCCACCATTGGTAAACGGTTTCCCATTTAACCCTTTTGGAGCCGCCCTCTGGTAGCTTCACCTTTGATGGGGCCCCCACTTCTCCTTTTCTTACGAGTTCCCCCTTTCCCCTCTTACCCTCTTTTGTAGACTTGCTTCCGTGCGACCTTCCACTTGTGACGGGATTCCCCCCTCCCTTTGCTTTCTCAAGACTCACCGAAAACACGAAGAGACAGAGGAGCCGAAATGTGCTCGCCCCAGATGGTAAAATCTTTCCTGAAGCGAACTTAGATTCGGTGGGGGAATCCTCCAAGCCAAAGTCCGCCCGTGTGCAAGAGCCTCCTGAGGCAGCACGAGATCCCGAAGTCGCAAAAGAGAGAAGGGACTTGGCCAAGAGCTTCTCTATTCCGGAGAGGGATATGGCTCTGGCTGGTTCGTCCGGCCTTGGAGCCCATTCTGGAAGTAGAGGACTGCACCAAGGGAGCCTAGACTCTCACACCTCTGCCAAGGCCGGACGTGGCAACTACGGGCACGTGGTACCGTCTAAAAGAGAGACCCCCTCCCCGACCCCAAAAGCCGCTTCGCTCTACAAAGCTTCCCAGGCAGAGGGATGAAAAAGACTCGCATGGGAGCCCAAACTCCCCCAGTAAGTCCTCGAAAATGACAACACTTAATGCAAAATGTTAGCAGAAAGCCTACGGCCATTCCGGTGAGGGTCTTGTCTTCGAAGAGGGCCTCCGCATCTCCTCCGAGCTAGGCCTGGAGGGCATATTCTTCAATGGAATTGCCGCGGACTCTGGGCCAGCTGGGAGGAGCTGTGGAGGCTCGTCTCCTCCCGTTCCCCGTTAGCTATCCTTTTGCAGGAGACCATGCTGGGCACGTGCCCCCCTGCCCACTCTCCGGGTGTATACGGGTTTTGCGACCTCACCACGACGCGATGAGGATCGGGCAGGAAGATGCGCCATTTACACCCGGGATGATGTCTCCGTTCTTCTCTTCGCTTTAGATACGTCCTTTCAGGCAGTGGCAGTACTGCTACACCTGGATACCAGGGTTGGCAAAAATCCCAAAAGTTTGAAAAAGCACCCCCAAAATGGTTTTATTCTGGGTTTTTAAAAAATAACGCTATAAGCATTAGCAAAGAATAGCTATCTCTATTTTTATTATATTAATAATTAATTACTTAATAATTATATTAAGGTAAGAACAGATCACTGATTGAGAATTAAAGGTACCCATGATAGCCATGCCTTGTAGAAGGAGAGATGAATTATGAGTCAGTATCACAGAAATAACCTTAATTTGATACATATTTGTTGAAATTATAAACATAGATATGCATTTTGAAAATAATAATAAGTAGCGTTCATTTCTTGACAAAAAACCCATAATTTTCAGAATTTTGAAAAAATTCAGAAAACTAAACAAACCCCCGGGTTTTTTGCGATGCCAATAGGCGGGATATTGTTATTTTGGCGTACATTCCACCTTCAGTCGGCAGGTCAGTCACGTCGGTTGATGGCACGGCACGGTTTTCAAGGCCCTTTATCCTGCGCGGGAATTTTGAGGGTAGCCACCTATTCTGGGGGGGCGCTACAACATCGATCCCACGGGTCCGGTCCTTGGCGACCTAATCACGAGGGGAGATAGGTGTCATAAATGTGGATGCACAGCCTTATTTGGGGTTGGTGTTCGATCACCTTTTCATGGTAGTCACCCCTTTTCTTATTCATCATTTTATGGGTCGCTGACGCCTGAGAAGCCACCACGGTGATGCTTAGTGCGTGTCAGGAAAGGCAGAAATCCTCACCCGAACAGTTTATGTCGGTTGATGAGGCCGTCTTCCGACAACCACATCGCACTGGCCCTGACTACTATTCCTAGCACGTGTTGTCCTTGTGCACCCCTTCCTCTTCCTTGGTGGTCGGCCGACCGTTTTCTTGGCTGGCACACTTCCCTTCACGACCCTGCCCTTGCTGCCCGCCGTCAGAGGAGAGAGTAAAATGAAAAACAGAAAGCTCCTTTTTCGTTTACTACTTGAACTTTTCCTAGTGTCAGATTGGGCCAGATGCTACACTACATAGCCCTCCATCCCTCTCAAGGGCCAATTTGGTGTTGAATAAAATGATTGGTGGCTTAGTGTTTGATAGGAGAAAGGTGTTAGTAGATCTTTAGGGCGTTGATACGCGCCGAAGCCAATTTGATGGAAAGCAGTTAATGATTATGATGAATTTGTCCTTTACATAGTTTTTTTTTTTAATATTGGGTGAATTTCCTCACTTCTCATCTTAGTGACCACGTGCTCCTTTTTCTCTCTAAAAATCGAGTTTTCTGCCCTTAATTGGCCCCCTCTCCCCCTTCCTCCCGAAGGTACCGGAGACGATCGCTGCCCTGCTGAAAGCGGGCATCCACGTGTGGGTACTGACCGGAGACAAGCAGGAGACAGCCATCAATATCGGCCACTCATGCCGCCTTCTCAACCAAGGCATGCCACTCATCATTCTCAACACTGGCTCGCTCGATGTAAGTAAAGTCACCGCCGAGTCGTCGATAAGCCCTTGCCACCCCCTTCATGTGACCCGACGGCCTATTGGGAGTAAGGTTACATTTACGGGTTTATCAGCTGCGCGTCGTAAAAGGCGATAATATGGCCACAGCATGAAATTTGAGGAAACGCTGGGCTGGGGAGCCACTCTCGTTTATACAAATCTTTTTCTTTTCTGTGACCTTGGCTTGATTTGGGGGAGTCGGCAGTCCCAACTTGCCTGAAGGCGATATAATATTCTTTTCGAGGGCCTCTCAGGGCAGAAAGTTTGAAAGAAGATCTCTAAAGAAAGTGGTGACGCTAGAGATGGTGAAAATGTGTAGAAGATATATAGCCGCCGATCCTCCTCCAGGCTTTAGTGTCGGGAAGGTCCGCAAGCAAGGCGGCATAATAGTATGTATCACTTTATTGGTAAGCTGCACTGTTAACCCTTAAAGCGCCGCGCGGAGCAAAAGGTCCCGAACCTTCACCCGCCGCTCGGACCAATTGGTCCTCTTATTGTTTTAGGCTTATGGAAAATTCCATTGTATTCTTAATGGCAATTTTTCTGATGGATTCCTCCATTATCTTAGCGCGGCGTTTTAAGGGTTAATAGTTGCAAGTGAAAAAATATACCGAATTAGCCAGCACCATGATACCCATCCTTATCATAGTAATGTGGCCCTCTATGTGATATACCCTCTCATATAATGAGGGCCCTGCTGAGGTGATGATCCCGGAGTTGCCCCCTCCCCAGATAGTTGGGTATTCCTTGGAGCAAACTTGGGCTTGGTGCCAAATGTGAGTCCGCCCCTGAGCAAGGTCTTTCGGAGGCGACACGAGCTTCGACTTCCAACCCCCATTGGTGTCTCTTTGAAACAAGAATCTGGCTAAGGCTGCTCCGGAGGGCAGAGAGAAGCTGGTTCGCTCTCCGCTCTCCACTCCTAAAAAAAAATCAAAGAGGACTAGGGGCTCCTCTTCCGCGAAGGCTCCGGGGAATGACGGGTCCCCTACCCTTTTGGCAAGCGACCAGGTCAAGTCCGGCCCCGAGACAGCCTGGGGTTGGAAGACCCAAGATAAGTCCAAAAGGACATGTTGCTAGTGTGCTGAGAATACGGATGGGATCCCTCATTGAAATACTACCTGGCGAGGACCACATGTTCCATCAGAAGATAGCATTAACTAGTAGAGAGCCGAAGGTCACCTTTTTAGCGGGATTAATCTGGCGAATGCGACCGGCGCGCTCTTCCTCCCAGGCGGCCATTATTCGTGCTCTTTGGGCTATCAATGGCTCGCCGATGCAGCTGACTCCACACACTACCCTCGATTTCATGAAAAGAGTAGTTTATACGAGAAACCTCGTGGTGTATTCCTTAGAAGACCACATACGAACTGGCCGACCATGGAGCGGTCAAGGTCGAGCGTGTGATGAGAAAACAGGAAGGGGCCTCAACCCCCTCCCTTACACTCTTCGTCACGTTCGACTGTGACAAGCTCCCTGAGTCGCTGCGTTCCGGTTGGTATTGCTACCGCGTGGAGGCATTCGTGCTACTGAAGTGCTGCTAATGTCACTACGGTCACACCAATCATTCATGTATAAATTGATCTAAGACCGTACACGATAAGTCATTGTGTACGGCAACCTGTCAATTGCGGAGAGTCATGCCCTGCTATCTGGAAACATCGTGGCATGTATCTCGTAGACAGGTGGCCCGGCGCATGTAGACTGTGCACACGTTTCGTGAGTCAAGTAGAGAGAGGTACCCCGTGTAGCCTGTTACACTTGGTATCCAGAGGAGTTGCACCCGTCCTGAGTGCAAATTAGAGAGGCTCTGCCACAAGGTTAAATTGAACTCTATGAATGGGGCTGGGAAAGTTGTTGGCGCGCTTTCCCCTTGCCCACACTCGGCACTAATTTACTTTTTATTAGTATTATTATTTAGTATGATTTTTATATGTTATTAGTATTTATTATATATTATGTATTATAATTATTTAGTATGAATAGTATTTATTATTATCATTGCGCCTCTCCACCCAACGTTTTCTCCCTGCACTTTGCACCAGGAGGAGTTTTCACATGTTCAGGGAGTTTGCTCAGGTCGCCATGGTGGACTGCATACAATCCTGGATTTTCCTACCACCAGGGTATGATAATATGTCGAAGTATGGCCAAGTGTACGGGAATATGCGCACACAGGCTCTAAGGTAGGCCAAGCAAGGCGACAACTGTTATTGTTCTAAGAGTGCGATTTGAATACATAGCTGCAGCTGCGTGACCAAGGAATATTCCAACCACAACGACAAAAATAGATTTTAATACACACTAAATAAAAGCACAACAATAAATATGGATATATATATATATATATATATATATATATATATATATATATATATATATATATATATATATATATATATATATATATATATATACATGAATAAGACGGAATTAGGTTCCGAATACTAATTAGATAACCCAGACAATGTCCCGTAGGCCATGCCTCGAAACCTGGGTGAGCGAGGCATGGCCTTTCTTTTAGATTTGTTTATCAGGATCTGGGCATAGGATATCCTCCATGATTCCTGGCGAATCGCTACTGTGCTAGATTTTCAAAAACTGAGGAGATCACTCTACCCCGGTGGGTGTGCAAGATTATGGTAAATGGACAGTGGAGGCCACTTCTCTTCCGCACAGTGCGGCTTCCGCAAGTTCCATGGAGACTCCCCACACGATGGGGGAGAGGGGACGCCTCCCAATCTTTATGTCTTAATTTTAGCGAGATCGTAGATTCTTCGTACGGGTGGGAGGATCCCTCTCCAGCCCAATGGAGCAGGGAGAGGGTGTTACTCTCTTTGCCCTAAGCATTAATGGCATCACCTCGGTGCTGCCGTAAGATGTTCTCGCTACGCTCTACGTGGACGACCTTGCGATCTCTTTTGACGTGGCCCAGATGCCAATTCTGGACCTTCGACTCCAACAAGCATCGAACCGTGTCTCTCGTGATGCCGAAGCTTACAGTTTTCGGTTTTCCTTGGCCAAGACTAAGGTGGTGCACTTCTGCCGCCATCCGTGGCTCCACCCTGACCCAGATTTGTTTCTAAACGGGGTTTGCCTGGAAGTGATAGACTTGCACCGTTTCCTTGGTCTTGTATTCGACCGACGCCTCCACCTGGGAGGCTCATATTCGCAGCCTTGGGGTCTCTTGTACCCGCGCCAATAGCATTCTTAATTCCGTGACGTTCAGGGCTACTGCTTTACTTTTTAATTGATCCTTTGTTCGTTCGAAGCTCGACTACGGATACAAGTCTTATGCATCCGCAGCTGAGCGTGTATTGTAGAAGGTGAACTCGATCCACCACACCGGTCCTCCCTGGCGACCGGTGCCTTTCACTCTAACCCCATTGAGAGCCTACTTGTCGATGCTGGGGAGATGTCACTCGCTCTCTGCCGTGCACAGTACATAATTCACCTGTACGCGCGAGCCCGGCGCCTCCCTCAGTCGCCAACATCTGTCACTGCCTTTGCAGCTGATCCCGGCGTTGACTATGCCGCCGAAAGACGCCACTCATACCCTAAGCCCTTCCGGTTTAGGGTTAGGAGTCTCCTTCGAGAGCTAGGCATAGCTCTCGAGCCGGTGGCGCCCCCGCTTCTCCCCAGGACGCCACCCTGGATGGTACCACCTCTGACGATTTGGAGCCACGTTTCTGCTCCCAAAGCTTGTACAGCGCCGGGAGTATTGCGTTCGTCCTTTTTGGAGCACACTTCTTGTCACACTGGAGCTATGCAAATATATACGGATAGCTCCCAAAAGTGGGTCGGTTTCTACGCCGTATCCCATCTGTTTGAAGTCAGCGGGACACTCCCAGCCGCTGCGTCTGTCTTCACGGCCGAGCTACTGACAATAAACCGATCGGTACGGAAATTACGCGACGTGTCCAGTTCGGAGACCGGATTGTGATTTATAGCGACTCACAAAGCGCCCTGAGTGCTCTCGGAGCATTGGAATCTCCGCATTCCTTGGTTCGCGATCTCAGGGACGCCACGGTTTTGGCGGGCCTGCGGATATCGAGATTATCTTCTGCTGGGTTCCTGGACATGTAGGAATTGTGTGGAATGAGGGCGCCAAAGAGTTCGCGAGGCATGGGTGACAAGACCAGCCAGCGTTTCACTCCTCCTCACACCGATTACATGCAGGAATACGGGCTGCTTGGTAAAGAAGATGGTCGACGTTCGAAGGAACCTAAAGTTGCGTGCCATTGCGCCGCGACTGTACCCATGAACCTACTCCCCACTGCCGCAACGGCTTCAGGTTGTTTTCTGTCGTCTCTGAATTGGACACTCGCCAGACGCGCCGCCATTTGATGGACCGCTCGCCTGCGCCTTATTGTGAAGACTGCGTTGTCCCCCAGACTGTTCGGCACATACTTATTAAATGTCCCAATCTGGGAGATTTTCGCGCACGTTACCTGTCCCGGGACCAGCTGGGTCGCTACCGCTTGTCCCTTGTACTCGGGACGGGTTCGTTCACACTGACTTTTAGACTTTACCACCTTTTGGAGGAGGCTGGTCTCCTCCACTTTATTCGACTGTTTGCTGTGGGTCACATGCTCCTGCGCCGCGGAGAGGTGGGCCTACCCCCTACACTGCAGCGCGCTTCCTTCTTGTTACCTTTTTGTTTTGTTTTTAGCCTATGATCTTTTTATCCTTATTTGTTATTTATTTCTTTTTTTTTAATATAGCCTAGTTGTAGGCTCTAGTGAGTCTGCGACTTATGCCCAAGTAGGTAGTCGCCAGATTGGCTCCTTAAATAAATAAATAAAAAAAATATAGATCTAAGCCCCTTAGCTCCCTGAGCTGATACAAGGTATTCATGGGAGTAATACACTGTGTTAGAGCTTTCTCCCTCCACGGCCTCTCCCATACTTCTCGCATTTGTTGTGTTCATGTTTATACTCGCCCTTCACGACGTGCAACTGACGCCTTTTTGGCGGTCTGGCCTCTTCCACAGAATAATGGAATATTATAATCCTCCCTATGCGGCGTGTGGATCTTCCTAAAATATGTCGGTTGGTTTCTGGACTCTCCCATTGAGGCAGAGAAGTACGTCTAGCCCTGAAAGGAGTCGATTCCCAGGCCTTTAAATTAGTCTCATTTTTTCCCCCTCCCGCAGGAAACGAGGGAAAACATCACTCGCCACATCGTTGGCTTTGGCGACCAGCTGAAAAAAGAAAACGACGCAGCACTCATTATCGACGGCAAGACGCTCATCTATGCGCTTACGCCGGACCTCCGCAAGGACTTCCTTGACCTCTGTATATCATGCAAGAGCGTCATTTGCTGCCGAGTCTCCCCCAGTCAGAAGGCTGAGGTAAACAAACTAGCTGAGGGAGGTCACTATTTTCTGGCTCAGTCGATGCTCTGGGCGCTGATAGAGCTTTGATTTGTTGTTTTTTTCTATGAGAACTTGGTTTGGGAGGAAATATGATAGCTAAGTGAAATGAGCCCTGTGCATGCTAGGATTGGTCCTTCGGTTCCCAAAACCAGGGCTTGACATAGCAAGGACATAGGGTTATAAAACCCCCAAAGGTCTACTATGTCCATGAAATAATGATACCTTTATCAAAATTAAATGAAAGAGTATATTTGGTTTGTTGCAGGTGGTCGAGTTGTTGACCTCGGAAACTGGGGTGGTGACTTTAGCCATAGGTGATGGAGCCAATGATGTGGCAATGATCCAGAAGGCCAACGTGGGCATTGGGATTGCGGGACAGGAGGGTCTCCAAGCCGCATGCGCCTCCGATTATGCTATTGGCCAAGTGAGTGACTCATTTTGCACATCTGCTAATTCTGTATTGATGGCGTTTGGAGCTAGCTAGCTCCTCCTCATCCTCTTT
Organism: Ceratothoa steindachneri; assembly: GCA_963969495.1. Lineage (NCBI taxonomy): Eukaryota > Metazoa > Arthropoda > Malacostraca > Isopoda > Cymothoidae > Ceratothoa > Ceratothoa steindachneri. The sequence goes on from OZ018327.1 coordinate 132,507,625, forward strand.
CATTTAGCTCTATCTTCCCCATCTTCGTTCATTTTCGCCTCTCCTTTTGTTAGTTAGTCAGCGCTAATCCTTCCATGATACTGGGAGGATCCCCGACCGGATAGTGAAATTTATATAAGGTCATATGACAATCGCTGGTCGGCCCGAGGGCCCCAGGAGCCGGTCCTCCTTTGGGGAGAGGTGCCAGGAAGTATTATTATGTTTTGACACCAAACAGCGTTCCAGTGGAACTTTCGTTGCCCCGGGGCAGAAGGACCTGTTCTCCGTCAGAGGTATGGGGATATAGACACCCATCGGCAGGATTCCTTGGAACCGAGAGTGTGTGTTGTGCTGTGAAGGCGGGAGAGGGAAGAAAGCAGTGTTGTAATTGGCTATGTTTGTGATTAGAAGGGTATGATGATCTACCCACCCCAATACAGGGATGAGCACAGCGCGTCCACCAATCGGTAGCCAGATCTCTACGTGCGCTGACGTTTGTGTCCGCTCATCCCGGGATCGAACCCGGTACCGCGACGTTGGGGGGGCCAACTCCGTATCCACTCGGCTAGCATGAGCTGTCCTCGCCTTTTGTTCATTCTTTCTTCGTTTCTTTTTGACCTTATTGAGCTCCTTTTGGGATAGGCGCAGGTTCAGAAGAGCTGCTCGACCCACCTTTTCTTCCTGCGAGCGCGATAATGAGTGCGTTGATACGCGCCAACCCACCTCCTTTGGGAGAAGCAGTTGCTGATGTCGACTGGATTTCGTGATATTTAATTTGAGAATCGATGATTTTTCTTGAACCCTTGCTAATGGGTGTTTGTGACTCTCGTGTGCGCAGTTTCAGTTTTTGGCCAAGTTGTTATTTGTGCACGGGGCGTGGAACTACAGCCGGCTCTGCAAAGTGATCTTGTACAGTTTCTATAAGAACATCTGCCTCTACGTCATAGAGTTGTGGTGGGCCGCGCTTTCAGGATGGTCTGGGCAAGTGATCTTCGAGAGGTGGAGCATAGCCATGTATAACGTCGTAAGTAGTTTTATTTTGTCGCTACTTCCTAGTTTAAGGAACCCTTTCAAGGGGCGTCGAGTAACTCCCCTTAAAAATTCAAGGTTGTGAAATGGAAATGCTTCCGCTAGGTGAGAGTCAGTTTATGTTGTTCTTAAAACCCCCGGGTTTCCTGCACTAATCCAGCAAAGTGGATCGGATGGTTGAGTTGATATTTTATTAGTCTGGTGTGTGTATGTAGATACAGCTAGCGCTTGGAAAAATTGGTGATGTGGTTTGTTTAAAAGCCTCGCCATTTGGGATCACTACCAAATCCTTCCTTTTCTTATTGTTTCTATATAATTTTTTCTCCTCCATCGGTGTTTGCCACCTTAGTTTGACACGGTGGTTTCAAACAGGGTATATTTCTCCGTGCTAAATATATAACATCATAGCCATCATACCTAAAGTGTGGGTGTTTGCAAGCGTTGTCATAGGATTGGAAAATAAAGATAAGAGATACATGGAATTTGGGATAAGACCAGGGGATAAAATACGCATCCTTAGTTCTAGTCGAGGCCGGCCAGTCACCGAGACCCGTTCGAAGGCCATTTCTGGGTTTATTATTCAAGGTATTCGGTTTCCAAACCAGAGGCTGTCTGTCCATTTCTCGCATTGGTGCAGTGCAACACTGACATCTGTGAGGCGGAATTCTTACTTCCTTGCCAATCGCTCTTTTCCTCCTTCAGCTGTTCACCGCCGCCCCTCCGCTGGTTATGGGTATTTTCGACCGTTCCTGCAGCGCCGAAGTCCGCATGCGCTTTCCAGAATTGTACAGGGAGAGTCAGAGTGGATCCCAGTATAACTGGAAGGTAAGATAGAACGCATTCGCTACCTCAGGGTTGTTGTCTTAGAATGAGCTCCGTAAAGACGCTCCAAGCTCGTACCTTTTAAGCACTTTATAACAAGATGTTTCTTCTAAACTTTTGAAACGTCATTCTTTGCTCCCTAAGTTTGAGGAATTCATGTTGTTTCTCCCTTTTATCCCAGTTTTTCTTTATTCCTACTACTTTGCTCTATTTATGTTCTTTTTTCCCCTTACTCCTCCTAAGTGCTCTATATCTTCATCAGCAAATTCGGATGACGATTTCCTCTCAGTAAGTGATTATTGGTGTCTTTAAACCTTTCCAATCTCCCTTTTTTAGGGGAAGGTGGGGCTCCGGTGGGGATGGGGAGGGAGGTGTAGTTATAGCATGATTGTCACAATCTTAACCAAAATGGTATTTAAGAACATCCTCTCTATGTTCTTAGGTCCTTTTTGGTGGAGGCTGGAAGAACCCCCACCTTTTAGATATATGAAGCTTGATATAGAGGTTACGTGTAATTTGTCGCCGTTGGCAACTCAAAATTCCGCCCATGCGTGTTGTTTGGCGTCGATTTTCTCTTCCTATCATAGTAGACTCAATTGTTCATAGTTTGTTCATAGCTTTTGCCTTTTCCAAAAAATTTGGAAAAGGCAAAAGCTGTGGTGCTTGGGATTCACCACACCAGGAGCTCGAATGCGAAGATCTCCGAGTTCTTGTGTGTCAGTCTGAGAGCGGTACAAAAGAGTAGTCCGGATGTGATTACGAGGCTACGGCTGCTCGGAACCCCCTACACTCTACACGAATTTGTGGCGAAGATCCAGTCATTGAAAACGATTCAACAAAGTCACTGAGGTCTATAACCATGCTCATTAGCAGTTAGTGCATGAAGATGTATGCTAGTGCTCATACAAGATGAGAAATGAGATGCTTCTCTCGGAGAAGATGAAGTAGAAGAAGCGGAAGGAACATGCTGACACGTATGCCCTCAACCACGGCATCCTTTAGGTCTTCTCAGACGAGAAGTTTTTCTTCCTGGTGTGAACTCGCAAAACAGCCGCTCCTCACTTGTTCTCTCCCAAAGATGTACCGAGAGTCATGAAGTCAAAGTTACCGCTTCACATTATGGTGCTTTGAGTGGTCAGTAGCTCGGGCCACGTTATGCCCCCGTTTATCTTCATGGGGGGCTTCAGACTCAATACGGAGGGCAACATCCGGCACCTGGAGGAGTTGGTGTTGCCCTCAATCCATGAGGTGGCCGCAGGACTCTGCACCATGCCACACAAGCAAGAGGACCCAGTCTTGGCTGTGAGACAATTTCTTTGACCAAATCACTCCTAACTCCCTGTACTATTGTGTGTGGATCGTGGTTGAGAGGGAGAGGCCAACAAGTCCCCGTGAACAACTAAGGTAGAGCCTATGTCCAAGATCAGCACAGTTTTCACCCAGTTAAACAAAAGGACCGTCAAAAAGGCCTGAGGCAGGTTCCGACACCAACTGGGGCAGTGGTGGAGTGAGGCTGAAAAGGCGATTTCACTCAATATAATGAATAGTAGAATCCTTTAAGGTGTAACTTCGGTAAACATATGTTATTGTTGTTAGGAGAGATTTAGAGAGAAAGCTTGGAGCCTACAACCTGTGCTGTAGGAGGCCCCGCCATCGTTAACACAATTAAGTGGGACTGTCATGAGGACCCAGGTGAGAGTGAGGGGAGGCTGTTGCACGCTGTGGGAACTTTAGAGTACTTTCCTGTGTTAGCGGTCCATGCAACAGCTAGGAAGTGGGAGTTCTATTGCCACTTAACCTCACGTAGAATGCACACAAGTGGAATAGTCCAGGGTTACATCCAGGTGGAGGGGGGGGGTGCCATATTCACTTGGGAGGAATGACCCACCACTCTTTTCTCTTGCCCTACAGAGGGTGACCAGAGTTTAAAAGACACGGTCTTCCTTCATTTGGGCTCATATAAATGAAGTGTTATTTTCCTTGATATTGAAGTTAGGCGACTGTACCTTACCTTTATCATTCCTGGTCATATTCGATCTTGTCAGCGTATATTATCTCTTATTATCTCGATTTATCACTTATTTTCTCTTTCAATACCCTGTTGCCTCGCTACCATTATATCCCTTAATACGCTCCGCTACCTGTCGTCTCTCCACTATGGGAGCCGACTTCCTTGCCGAACGGTGCCTGGTTCTGGAGTGATGCTCGCCCTGCCGCCCCCTAGCTCCCCAATTGTCTTATTTGGTTACTCCGGCTATGGCCCTCCCATTTTCATTTTCCTAACTTTACCACTCTATTTAGAAACAACTTGTCAAAACTGTACCGATATTCTCCATTGGTTTGTTTCTGGCCCCTTGATCAGTGAGAAGCCCCCGGTATCCGAGTCTTTAGTTTCTTCCCCCCCGCCGCAGTTGATTGCTGTTCGTTTACTCGGTGTCTGTCTGTTTACAGGTGTTCGTCTGGTGGGTGCTGCTCTCGCTCGTCCATTCGGGGGTGGTCTTCACGCTACCAGTCTTTTCCATGACCCAGGACGTGGCTTGGGGAAACGGTTTGGTGGGGGGTTACCTCGTGGTAGGAAACTTTATTTACACCTACGTAGTGATTACGGTTTGCCTCAAGGCTGGACTGATTACCGACGCGTGGACTTGGGTTACCCACTTGGCCATTTGGGGCTCCATCGCTTCGTGGTTCATCTTCATCGTGGCCTACTCCAACTTCTGGCCCTTATTGCCCATGGCGCCTGATATGAGCGGAATTTATATTCAGGTGAGTCAATGAATGGATCAGTGGGTGGGCATTTCCGGCCTGTGAAGTTCCATACCTAATCTCTCCATCTTATATCCTAAACTCATCTGTTCCTCTCCTATCTTTTCTTTCATATCCTCACGTCACTCCACCTCGCCTGGGATATGTGTTATGATGTGTTACAGGTATTTTTTTTTTAATTCTTCCTCCCACAAGAGCCTTATCAGGCCACCCCACACCCTAACCCTAGAAAGGGTAGACACCAAAGTACTGCACCTCACCAGGGGATTGGTTCGAACCACCCTAATAAATCAACCCCACCTTAGTACCCTCACCACCATCTGAAATAATCGATCCATCCTCCGCGGCACGTGCGCAGGACTCCAAAGGTGCAACAGCCATCTCCACACACTAAGCCACCCAATATCTGGGGCCTACCATCTCCTAAACGTCATTCCATCAGACATACACTCAAGAGAAACATCCCTCTCACGCCACACAAGGGTCGCCCTGGCAATGTTCTGATGCAGTCACCGGAGCCAGGGTGCTGTTTTTGACATGTCTGTATTCTTACTACCTTTTACTCCTTCCTTATCTAAATAAATCTATACGCACCTGCAAAAGGATGGCAAGTGACATCTGTAGGCTAGTCTCCCCTCCCGGCTCTAATGACTGCAAGAGGATCTCTCCTTACTAACCTTGTGTGTGAATGCGCCCTCGTTGGTATTGCGCTTTAAATAAGATGAAAAAAAAGTTTCGATTCTAATCTTTTCACTGCCTCGCTCTCTTACCCACCCACGCTTTGCTAGACCCGACGATGCGTGCAAGAGGGCTCGGAAGTGTGCAGTCTAATCAATTTTTAAAGTATCCACTTTAATAATAGGAACTTACTTTGACTGAATACAAAGGTGCCAATGAGTCATTTTTCACTCTTGCTCTCACATCCATAAAAGAATAACATAGCATCTTTGGAACCTTTTTGACTAGATCATTTACCTTTTCTTTACGGTATTAGCTGGTGATGGGGCATCTTTCCCAATGCCAAACATCCACCCGATTTAGAGAGTCCATCCGAGAGCTCTTTTCAGGATTCCAGCTGTCCCCTTAAGTGCAATTGTTTGGATTTCTCTTGCACTTGGGTCGCCAGGTATACTTGCCAGATATTTCTGAAAGCTCTTTTTCATGAGCCCAGTGGATCCTATAATAACTGGAATAATTGAGATCGCTCTGACCAGTGTGTGCCTCGATGTTATTATACATGGTATCCCAAAAGTCGATATATATATATATATATAACGAGACTAGTTTCGATATGTAGCTTCCCATATCATCTGCCTAAACTAAAAGAAATTGACAAAAAAAACTGAAATGCTGGAATATGTATATAACCACAGGCAACTGACATTAATCTGGAGGCGTTAACTTAAGGTAATTAACAATATCATTTAATATTAAGGTAAGTACATGGGGACCATATCTATAAAACCTTTCAGGCAAATTGAAATACGGAATTTCTTTAATTAATGATTCGATCATTTTTCTTATTATAATGATAAATTATTTGTGCACCAGAGAAATCCCTTACGTTATTGACGTTTTTGACATCGTTAAAAATACTAGATGCATTGCTTGCTCTACGAATATCCCGCTATGTTCGTATATACGTTTATCTAATGACCCTCCGGTCTCTCCTACATAGAAAGAGGTGCAATTTGAGGATTTTCACGGGATGGATGGATATAGATACAGATACACACACGCACGCACACTCCATATATTGATAACAAAAGGTGAAGTTGTTGTGGGAATGGATCTGCTTCCGGAGGCCTATTTCCTTGCGACCATTTCGATTGCACCTCGCCATATAAGGCTCGAGATAAATAAATGTCCAAAAGTCCTATGGAACTCCCTTAATTAATAAAAAAATATATATTTATTCTGGTAGTTTTACAGGATGTCACTTGTCCTAATACCAGGCCAACAAGTCCCCTAAGGTTATTTACCGTATTCTTAGGATTATTACAAAACTTGATTCGCAACTTAGTGATTGCTCGTACATCCGTGTGGTTGCATTTAATCGCCTACCATGCGCAGATTTATACCACGGTGTTCAATACCTACTCTCCCATAAGAGAGAAAACAAAATTCTCAGCCTGAAATCTCTATGGTATTATGTGGGATTACATCGTAACATTCAATGTTGGTTGGTTGTCAAGTTACTCATCTTTTTGTTGGTATTTTGGCAGTTATTCACCTCGCCCATCTTTTGGTTTGGACTCCTTATGATACCCTTGGCTGCCCTACTTCTTGACGTCACTGTTAAAGTGTGAGTAAATGTCTTTTATCTGTCTTTATTCTAGGGTTTTGTTATGGTTTGTTGGCAGAAAATTCCTTCCTCACCTAATTTAATTTGATTCTCCGATGTGAAATGAAAGAATGGTTCTTGAATTGTATTGATTTGAGTTTTTTTTTATTTCTGTCATTATAGTATGGGACCAGGGACCCTTCCATTTCCTAGCTCCCCGATCTCTCTTCTTTGGGCTGCTTGGACTATTTATCTTCTACTCATTTTAACTTTGCTTGGTTTCACTTCTTCCTCCGCCCAAGTCTTTGTGAAGAAGTTCCCGATGTTGATGCCCGAAGGATTTCGTGGTTATTGATGAATAATAATAACTTGTACCTTTCCTTCATTTGTGCTCTTCCTCCGTCTTTCTCTCCCTTCCTGTATACACTTCCATAATAACACTATTTGCTAGTGAGAACCCCCCCCACCTCCACCCCGCTTTTCTATTCTCCCTCGTATTACGCCTCTGTCCTCGAAATGTTAATGTAAATAAATGTCTTCTGCTTCAGGATGAACAGCTCCATCAACAAAAGCCTGACGGACCAAGTGAGGGAAAGCGAAATAAGCCAGAAGGACGTTTCCAAAGTGCTCGACGGCAAAGCTACCAGGTAAGAAGTCTCAGAACTCGAAAGGAGCCCTCCACAACTGCCGCACTTGAGATTTTTTAACGTAACTCTTCGTTCCCTTTCCCTCGTCCTTTGATCTCCCGTAATGATTCTCGTCCCATTAACAAACAGATTTACTTAATTTTTCCTTCGTTTGTATGACTCGCAACTCTGCGAATAACCTGCATTTTTTTCTTCGATGAATGAGCCTTTGAATTCATTTGTTAGTCTGAAGAGACTCACCTTTTTGTTATGTAGACGTTTAATTTCCTAGACGAAATGTAAAGCATCAGGCATGAAATTTATTGTATGTCATTTACAGTGTATAGGATTTGTATTGAACATGCGTAGGTTTGTTTTAACCAATTTTTAAAATTTCCGAGTCGGCATGTCCTTCGTTTAGCATGTTCCACACTTAGCCTTTGTATATGTATTTGACGTGAATTTCTGTACACGGAAAGAAAATTGATTGGGAGAAGAATACCTGCCAAATAAAAGCATTCCAGTATCTTTGAAATTTTTTTAAGGAAGTCAAGAGCTACAAAAGGACCTTTGTTTATGAACTCTAGTGAGTGTATTTAAAGTGTTTTTTTTCCTGGGCTTATACTTTTCTAGGATATGTAAGAATAGAAGCCGAGGTATGGTTAGAGATAGTAATTTTTAATATATTTTTCGGGGGGGGTGGGGAATAATCATTGGGAGTTGATCTTCAGTTTTGGATCCTTTGCTTGGAATAATGTCCCTGATTCGTACTTTAGTCTAGTATATAGAAATTTTGAGTTTAGTAGTAATATTATTTGACCACGACAACCGTCGCCGTCAGTGTATGAGAGATTGTGATTGATAGTGGGATTTTATTTTTCAACCTAGTCATGCTTGTTATTTTAAAACTTGAACATTTTGGGAGGCATAAAGTAGTGCTGAAGTATGAAGAGTCGTTAACCGATGATAGCAAAACCATTGGAACTAGTCATAAAAGTTTAGATTTTCATGGTTCTTAATATAAAAGTGTTAATTTTGTTTGACGATCAGAGACTTAGAAATTGCCATATTTCTGTATTTACTTTTTTTATTTCAAATATGGAGCTGATTTTCTGGTAAAATTTGGGAAACACATCTTTACCCGGTTGGTTACTGTAATCAGGATAAGTTCTTGCTGCCAAACTGCTTACTGTATTAGAATAGCACAGTACTCAAGTGCTTGATGTTTCGGAAAATGTAATATGTTTCAAATATGTTTCATAAATTTATACTTAAGTATGTCTGTAATCTAGACTTGTAAAAGATTTGGTGGGGAGTTTGCTGTGTTAAGTGATATTGTTGAATCATTCGTTGAATGAGATGAAAATTTCACTTCATTCGTCTCCCTCTTTACAAAACTAGTCTTCATAGTCATGAGTAAGTAAGTAAATGTGCCACTGTAGCTCTGATGATAGTTTTATTACGGAAGTTCTGATGCATTTTGAAGTTTGAAATGCTTAAGTTGGAATGAAATAGATTTATTCTTTAGCCATTTTATTTTTATAAGTCCAGTAGTTGCAAGTGGTTGAGCGAATGAATACACCTCACCGGTATGGCTTCCATTGTAAGGTTGGTAGAATTTTTAAGCATAGATTCTTGATAAAAATGGAATCGATTATGTAACGGTAATTACAGGGCTCTTGACTCAGTTTTTTGGCCCCCATCAGTCCATTGACGTCCATAAGTGATAATGACTGTGCATGTCCTTCATATTTTTATCCCAAATTGTAGAAGCCCAGGAAAGAAATAAGTACCTAAAGATGCAAAACTAGGCTTAATTCAAATGAATTATTGTTGCAAGACATTCAGGAATCTCTTCTTTTTTGTGTGATCCCTAAGCGATTGTGTCTACATTAAGATTCCAAGCTCAGTGCTTTAACGGGATAACCTTGAGACTTTTCGCATTAAAATTTCATTTCCGCTTTTTTCCGATGTGCTTAGTTTTGCTGTAATTTCTTAAGCTCGTTTGACAATAATTTATTTATCCTTATATCTTCGATTTTGTGCTGTTCGTGGAATGCATCTGTAGAGTATTCTCTCATCTTGTTTGCCCTCATTTGTAAGGTTTCTTTCTCCTTGTTGTCTTCGGTACTTATTCCTTTGAGTTGGTTCAGTTTAGCATGTGTTAGTTCGATTAATTATATCCAGTGTCAGACAGCCCTCATTGTCTTGTAGTAAATCCTTGTACCTTTATCTCCTAACAGATCCCTTTTCGAGAAGGGTAGAACTGTAGAGCAGGAATAATTTTGTTTTTATTTTATAATAAAATCAGAAGTTGTAAAAAATCCTTCATTTCATTCCTCAGTACCTGATTGGCTCACCCTTGGATCTTGTATTCCTCTTTGCCATGCCTCTTGACCGACCTCCTGAGGAAGCCGAGATGTATGTCGAATGCCACACTTAGAAAAAAAACATGAGAATGTTAGGGTTTTGCTTTGTTATTTGGGCTTTATTAATCTCTCGAGCTTTCGTTTGATGGATGCTTTCGTCCAGATTGTGGGTTGTATTATTTCGTGGACCTTTTCAGAGTCGGTGGATCGACATGCATCCATGTATGTTCTCTAGGAGGATGTGAGGAGGAGCCTTTCTTTGAGTGACCACGCTCTTAAGGCTTCTTCACGACAAGACCCAACGCTTAAAGGTCTATATGCACCCATAAGTGATGATGGATGGAGATGTAAATGATTGTAATTGACATTTTAGTAATATTTACTTTGTATAGACGTTGATCTTATTACATCGCACCAAAGAATTCAAGTTTAGAGTTTAAAAAACATGCGATTTAGGATCAGGGACATACACCATGAGGTTAGATATGCCCTTTCCCACTGCCTATTTGTGAAGGGGCTTATTTTTAATAGGTATTGTAATCCTTCATCCATTTCCACTCATATTTTTCCTCGTCTCTTCCTTTCTTTTTTTCCATTTCAGAAATATATCTTCTTGAATTACATAATTTCCCTTTGCAGCGACCGTCATTCGGCAGTTGTCCGTCTCTCTCTCTCTCTCTGGGATGGCAGTGCACTAATTGTCTGGCTTATATCCTCCTCCTAACTTCCTATCCCTGTTCTCCTCCCAAGATACTTCAACAGCAGGAACCCTACTTGAAATGACACTGACCTACATCCTTTACTGTGCCCACTCTTTCGATCCTTTATGGATGTGTTGTCCTTATCCTTTATTAACTCTGGCTCACCCACCTTTCTCCGCCATTCCACTACTTCTATCTTGCCTCGATTTCTTTCTCGTGTGTGACAAGACTCTCTTGCATTTATCCCGAGAGAACTCGTCTACCAACCCCTACCTAGCCTCTCGCTCCTTCCCCCATACAACTTAAAGGGATGTATTCTCTGCCATCACGACCTGCTCTTGTGCCAGAATCCCCCACGGTCCTAGAACTAAAGCCCTGGCGCAGCCCGACCATATTATTGTACTCGTCTCCCCCACATTGAAAATGCATCAGGGCCAGAGCATCACGTCGTCGCTTCTCCGGAGGGTGTGTGTGTGCTCAATTTCATGTCCCATTCATGTGTGGCGAGTGCGAATGCAAGCCACTTATAAACTGCGGCGGGATGGCCGAGGAGTGGTTTAGGGGTTTGTCAATAGCATCTCGGCGTCTGATGGTCGCGTCTCGCCTCCGCTAGGATGCTTCTTTCTTTTCCGGCGGACCATTATCCTTCCTTGCGTTTGAGATCTCTAAAGGCGGATCCGCGATGTAGCAAGCAAGATCTTATCGCGCCCTCCCTGCCCTTAAGACTGATTAGTCTTCCCTTTGGAAGGATACCATGACTATAGTGACCCCTTCGAAACGTACCGAGTGCCCCCCTTCCGCGATCCCATACTACCACCTTCAGGTGTTTCTTAACCGAATCTTGTTTTTCTGGGTTCACTTCAAAACGTCATCCTCTTCTTTTTAAACAAAACTTGTCCATCCCTTTTTCCTCCTCCTGTTCACAATGCGCTTCACATAGTTGCCTTGGTTGGGCTACTACTACTACTACTACTACTACTCCTCCTCCTCCTCCTCCTCCTCCTCCTCCTCCTCCTCCTCCTCCTCCTCCTCCTCCTCCTCCTCCTCCTCCTCCTCCTGCCCCCCCATGAGTGCCCGACACTTCCAATTCACCATCATTGCAACCGTTAAATGGGCGACCTCTGACTCCCGTTTCCCCTGTGTATAAATCTTGCGTCTCATCCACATGTCCAGTTCCCGATCCCTACAAAGCAATCGTTGAAATTTGCGTCGCTTATCTTTGATGTTTGGTTCTTTGAGAAGCTCCAAGTGGCCTACTTAAAATATCCCCTTCCATTCCACCTTCGACTCAAGTTACCTCTCCAACACAACATGAAATGCTACTCGTCGCACCGTGCCTCTGCTCCTCATCTACACTGCCTTATTCCAGTCCAAGCTCGATTGGGTCTCGGGATTATGTATTCGTCTCTCGCTCACCCCTCTATTACCCCCTTAAGCCATTTCATATGTGGTCTTCTCTCAGCTTGTTTCCTTTTGCTCCTTCCCCCGCCTTCGTGTGAAATCCAGTGCCCTCTCCCCCCACCCATCCATCTCTTCAACGTATTTCCCTTTTCCCAAAAGTGTTTCTTGGTATCCGCTGAATTTTAACGTCCTCGGTATTGCCCTTGGTATCCGACGCTTCCTCCGTGGAGGACAAATACCTCTTCGTCAGGTTGCTTTCCTTCTGTCAGATCTTAGTGCGGTTGTCTGTGAATGAGGCGTTTGACCGCTTTGTCCGAGTAGCTTCTGACCCGGTTCAATCCCCTTTCCATTTGCTGATCTCCTGCCACACATCAAGACCATATAACCGCAAAGGTTTGTCCATTGTCAGCCCTTGATCTTTCTATTGCACCACCCGCCCGAAAGAGGTGGTGATTTTCAGCATTCACCTCCGCCATACCCTATGGTCAACTTGTCTCCTCCCCTACTGCGCCTTCTGCTTTTATTCTTTGTTTTTTACTCCCACCCAGAGCATTTGCCTTTGCTCTTGGCTGAAAGATCCCGGTTCTCAATTGACGCGTCATCATTTCTTTCCTCTGTACTCATTTAAGATCCCTCTTATTTCTCTTTAGGAGAAGTACAGTTTAACGTGGAATCCGAACCACTGCTATCCCTTCACGTTGTTTCGCTGATCAGAACGCACTTGCTTTAATCAATGGTCATTAGCCTTAATCCTTAATTAAAGCCCACCCTGATTTTCTTTTCTTAATGACTGTTCACTTAATGACCAGTATTAATTTCTTTGCTTAAGTCGTTTGAAAAGAATCTAATAAAATACAAAAAAGTATTTGTCTGAGTGACTTTTTGAAATATGGATTGCAAATTTCACCAAAATGGCACCGATGATGGTTTTTGCTTTGTGTGAATACTCTTCAGGATTCTTGGTTCTATAAACAATTTCCTTAAATCAATCCTTTATCCTTACTCGTTTTTTTTTGTGTTTTTTTTGTAGTGTAAACTTGTACTCTATTTGCATTGTATATGTAATGCGGCCTTGTTTTCATGTTTATCATTATTTTGTGGAGAAACGTCAAACTACTCATTGAAGTTATATTTAAATAAGGATTATTAATTTAATATAATTTCCACTAGGGTAGTTTCCTTTCTAATAAATTTTTAATGTTTAAAAAAATCGTTTGACTCTAATTTAAAAAAAAAACCCGCTCCTTAAGGTTGTTTCGAAGCCTTTGGTTGTTGACATCTTCATTATCTCGGGGTGATTCGCTAAACTTTTAAAAATATAGTAATCTGATTGGGATAAGTCGGGTGAGTATGGAGGAGAACTCATTAGTTCCCACTCGAAATCATTAAGCTTTTGAGGGGTGTATGAGGGTATCTCTTGCAATATTATGAGGTCACGCGTTGTCTTGATGAAAGCACTTTTCTTTTTAGTCGCGAGCGACTCTACATCTCACCATGTCGGTCAATCGGTCCCGTTTTGCTTTTTTATTGGGGGGGGGGGTAATATAATTGTAACTATTCATCCGATTCTAACGAAATTTGAAACCCTTATGTTGTTTTACATTCTCTCTCGAATGATATAATTGCCAAAGTCTTTCCAAGGTTAGCCCGAGAATTATTTTGTTTTGGCAATAACATAACTATTCTGCGGATACTCTGCTAGACTAGGCTATAATCTGGTAGGCAAGCAGAGAATAGGCTATACTATGCTAAGATATAATGTACAAGGGTAAGATATACTATGATAATTTGGCTATAAAATGCTATGCTAGGATAGTTAATGCTAGGTTAAAGTATAATAGGCTAGAGAGGGCTATGCTAGGTAATACTGTGTTAGGCTACGATAAGCTAGCTAACCAAGGATATAATAGGCTAAGCTATACAAGGTTATTCTAGTCTAAGGTATGGTATGCTATACTAAGCTAGGCTTGGCTATATTATGTTGGGTGTGGTCATAAATCAGAATAAGTGAGGGCACGTGACTTTTTGGTCAGCACTCCTTGTTCTTGGAAGTGCTACATGTAAACGGTCCAAGCGGCTGTAGTATTTTTTTCCCAGGACTAATCCATTGTCTAGAACGTTTGATACTATTGTACACAACCAACTTTCCGTCTCCTGTAGCAATCCACCTAAACAAATGGCTCACTATTTAGTCCAGAAATCAGTGATGAACAAATGTTGATTCGTTGTTGCAGGTGTACATACCTCTGACAAGTCGTAAGGAATCCATTGCCCCAATCGTGAAGCCTTGCCCATTTCCTTTAAAGGACGATGCAACATGGGAGGAATTGAATGGGGTTTTTTTGTCAATTGTGCAACAGTTACAAAGGGATTTCCCCCCACTGTTATTTTATATAGATCTTGATCAAATTCCGCCTGTCGTCATGAACGTGGTTCTTCTTTGAAACTAACGTTTTACCAGGGATAATTCTGAAACCATCTTTGGCACTGGCTCGCACTCCGTTCTTTCACTATATACTTGACATAAACTTTCTGCTGTTAACTTAGCATTGTTGCCTTTTCTAAACTTCCAAAGCACAACGTTGCGAACGTGCTCTTTTACCACGTCCATAATATTCATCACTTAACGATAAGCCACATTAAATTAACAATAAAAAAAATGATAACCCGGAAAAGGACGGCTAAGGTATGTCGAAATGTAAGTCATGGCTTTGGCTTTGAGTTTAGCAGACTAGGCTAATATAAAAACAAACCATAATAATTTCAAAATGGGACATTTAGGTATATTTGATCTCACCTTTACATGCATCAGTAAATTAAAGTACTGGTTATTTGTTTGCATGTAACTATGAATGATTTAATTGTTCATTTAATTTATCGGTGTATTTGTCTTTAACGTCATTTTCTCATTCTATAATAGAATGATTTATATAAGTGACAGTGTTAAGTGATGCGATTATGACGTCCATCTAAAATGATATGTTCTGAGAAAGTTGCGTCCACCCACGTAAGAAAGAAATAAAAGACAAGAACTGAACATCAAGAACTCTAATAATTCTCAATAGTGTTTAATGAGTCTTACCCGTCTCCCACAATTACTAAATTCACTTAGAAAGTTATAAAAAGGTCTCAAAATCTTTGTTATGCATCCCAAAGTTGATGTCAAAACTACACTCGGCCTATTTTATTTGCAGAGCGTAATTTTAGTGAGCACGATCGAATTTGACTCGTAAATGAGAATGAAATTAACCTTTTCTTTTTATATTACCAAATAATGCCCAATTGCTTTAGTAGTTTAATAATTTTGTGTCAATAACTCCCTAATCTCACCTCACTAAATTCATTTATTTCACAGTAGGCAAATTTTTTAATCGAACCTCTAACCCACTATAATTTGACTTCAAGGTGAGTTCCAGCCTATATTTGTACCCGTTTCTTCCGCAGAAATGCCCTCTTATGCATGTGAGACTTTGCTTAATCCGTCAGTTCTCATCACAATTTTTTGCTCTGCTCTTAAGTGACTGGAAAAGTCGGGTTCAAGCCCTATTTCTGTTCTCGTATTACATTATGCATGCTCTTTTTTTGTATTAACAAACTTCCAAATGTAACTTAAAATATCTGCTTTTCAGCTTTGGGAAGTGTTCGGGTAGTGGGTGGGGGCTAATCGCAGGCGACCAAGAGGATTCGTAGCAGCCTTGATTGTTTGCGCTCATTCTTTGTCCTTTGACCATAGAGTATGGCCATTTCCCCTACGCCAGTTTCATGGTTTTCTATTTTAGCATCACATGATTCGCATTCTTCCTATCACAGGATTCGCTTTTCATTAGAAGACATGTTAGTTTCAGCCTAAGTAAACCAAACCATGTCACATAGAAAAAAGTTAAATGTGCATTAATACGAGTAGTTATAATAGATATGCTTCAAAAATTTTGATGTGTACATATGCATAAAACTTAAGAAATAATTAGTCAATTAGTCCTATTTAGAGGGCATTCATATATTTGAAGAAGGTTTTGAACTTATTGCCGAAATGATGAAATGAAAAGAGCTCTTCGATTGTCGCTTCTTAATTAAAAAAAATATCTCAATCGCTTTGAAAGATAACTTTTTAGGCCCAAGAAAAATAGTCTACAAAGTAGTGTTTGCTATATATAGTTTACTGGATGTATGCATTATTTAACTATTTACTAATGTTTGGAAGTTTAATAATTAAGTCAGTTGTTATAAAAACATTTCATAAATATGATTACTGACAAATCCTCTTGATAATCTATGTCTTGTTTGGGGTACATTGTGTTAGCTTATTACTAACTGCTTTCTTTAAGAGGGAAAATGAGAAGCATCCCTAACCATTTTTGTTGTTTATAACGTTAACAAAATTGATTATTAATTTTTTTCTTGATTCAGTAAAGAAAGTAACTTAATCCTTGCTCACAAATAATGTTCTCTTGATCTAATTATAGATGATTCCAAGTCTATATAGATAATAATGACCGAAAAACTATTGACAATATATGTGAGTGACATTTATAGATGCATTCCTCTCACTAATTAGAGATGATCTTAATTTATTTAGCAAACTCACGGCCTCGACCAATTTTCTGCGCGCTCAAATAGTCTACTTCCGAGCGTATAATAGTCTGTAAATATTAGTCTTTAATTATATTCATTATTGTAGTGCATAAATTATAACCTTTTTTCAGATTGACTGAAACTGCAAGACTGCTAAAAAATGTCTTTAGGCGAACAACAACGCGGGTGAATTTGGAAGTCGAGCTTGCGCGTGAGTATCTCAAAGATCGCTTTGCCTTCATGACCAATTTTATTGACGTACGTGTTCACGATTTGCCTGACGGACATGGTGCACTTTTTTCATCTAGTTAGGAGTTTTAACTCTAAATTCTCTGTTTTTAATGAGCGAGGTACACTAACCAATTTATCTATCACCTATTGCCTATATTTCTCCATTATAATCTAGAAAGAAAATTTGAAAGTATTGGGTTTGAAATTTGGACTGATTTATTTTCATTTCCACGTTTATATAATCAGCGAAATGATTACATTTATATTTTGATTTTCTCTATTTTTTTCTATTCCTCCATAACCCTATATTTTAAAAACGAGATTTTTTGAAGAGTTGAATAAGATTTTTTCTTTTAGTTTGGTTCTCCACCTAAGTATATATATATTTTTTTAAGTTATTTCTAATAATTCCTTTATAATACCAAACCAGGCAATGGCTTCACCACTCCCCCCAACTATGATTAAGATTCCAAATCTAAAAAAAAGCAGCCATGGTTAAATTTTTATAAATTTTCTGAACTTTGCCAATTATAATAATTTTTAAAAGGAACTCTAAAACTAAATTTCTCCCCTTTGAGAATATCATGTTGCTAAAATATAGTTATAAAAGAAGAATAGAAGATATATAAAAATATATTTTCTGAACTTCACTATTTGTAATTCTTTGGGTTTTAAAAAATTGACAAAATTTCGATACTTATATTTATTTCTGAACTTAATTTTGTTTTTTGATATTATAAAAGAATGATTAGAAATAACTTTGATAAAAAACATAAGTCATAACCAAACTAAGGTGAAATTATTATTCAAATACCCCCAAAATTCCCCTCTTTAAATTATAGTTAATGATGATGATGATGGCAAGTAAAATGGTGAAGTTCAGAAATTAATATAAATATCGAATTTTTGTGATTTTTTTTAAAATCGAAAGAATTACAAATGGTGAAGTTCAGAAAATTTATTTTATTTTATCTATAACAATATAGCAACGTGATATTTTGAAAGGAGGAAATTTAGTTTAGAGTTCCTTTTATAATTATTATAATTGGCGAAGTTCAGAAAATTTATAAAAATTTAACCATGGCTGCTTTTTATTAGATTTTAAATTTTAATCTTAGTAGCGAAGCGCAAGCAGTGGCGAAGCGCAAGCAGTGGCGAAGCCATTGCCTGTTATTTTTAATATAACAATTTGGGGGCTTTATTTTTCTGTGACGGTATTTCGAGGGGGAGAAAACGACGTATATTTTCTCCTGCAGATTTTGTTCATAAACGAAATTACTTCTTAACCCTTTCACTGATTTTTGTCTAATTTTCTTTAATTTGTTTCCATTTTTTTTTTTAGAAATTGAAGTGCTACTAATATAATAATTGCAGATGTTTGGTGAGTCGAACTAAGTTGATTCCGGGGGTTTGAGGTAATTTCTATCCTTCCCTCTCGAATTGGTTCCTCAGGAAGATGCCCCCTGTACGCTGGTTGATTGTATACTGCATTCCCGTAGGTGAAAGGGGAACGGGGCTCTAATGGGTGCCTTGGGCAAGTTTAATTGGAAAGTGTACGCGTGGTGGTGGGACGGATTATGTCAGAAGTTTCCCTTGGCTCAATGGAATCCGGCTTTCCACCTAGTCTGTCTATGGGTGAGCAGTGAGGCTTTAGGAATAGCGGTCCATCTCCGAACTTAGAGGTTTATGAAGTTTCAGTTTTTCCCGATTGCCACAAGAAGAGTTTGAGGAGGGGTAATTTGGGTCTGTTTAAATTACCCTCACCTGGGTCCCGATCAACATTGAGTGGAAATAAATTTGTTACTGACCCCCTGTCCGTTTTAGTAACTTGCTCTTGGCCATTGATGCCTTTGTTGTTATAGATGAGAAGAAAGTGACAAGCCAAGATCTCGTTTCGGCATTCGCCTGGTATTAGCAGAAGTCCTATTACTCTGACCATCTTCAAGACCAAGACGTTAGCTTTCTTTCCGGGTTCGATCGCGCATTTTTCTTTCGTGTTTTTTTTGAGTGCTAATATTTCCTTCTTTTCATGCTCTTCTTTTTTCTTCGTTTATTTTCAGTATCCCTCTTAGATCTTTTATTATTTTTTGTTGCTGTTTGAAGCAACGTTAAAAAAGGCCAAGCAATGTTGAGGCAAAGTGATCCTATTCTACCTCGTTCATGATTTTGCACATCTCCTGTGTTTAAGGGCCTTAGTTAAAAACTTTTTTAAAATGATTTATAATATGGGTGTTTTGTACTGATGCGTTAAATAAAATGAATGCGGGGGGGAGGGCTGTACCCTCCCTTTGCAAACTCACAGGTCAGCTACTGTACTACTCGATAGTGCTTGACCTTTGGCATTCTTTGGCCGCTTCATATATGGACACTGTACTAGGGCACGGATACAAACTGCACCTTGTGCAATCAGCTTACCATGCATTAGTTGTGAGCGTCTATTTCACCCAAGCACCTAACACATTGCATCAACGCCACGATCCAACTTTTAATATCGATTTTGATAGATTAACTTGCGATTTAATACATATCTTTGAATGAGGTTATTTTTTATCTTAACTAATTTTCTCACATGGGTTTTGTCGTTTTTAACAAATTAGGAAAAGGAAGTTTTTGTTGCTTCTCTTCAACTACATACTCTAAAATCACTCTAGTTCCATTCGATGTTTGCTCAGCAATTTTACGTCCTTAAGAGGGGAAACACGCTTTCAATTTCAGCGAAGTTAAGCCAGCCACATCTGGTGTTTGGTCGTGGATGGAGTCTAGATTGAATTGAGGAAAAATACTCTTCCTAACATCATGCAATTATTTTGTTTAAAACAACAACCCCCCCCCCCCACCACCACCGCTCTCTTGAAAACTAAAGATCGGTTTTGCAATATATTTTGTCAAGGACCCGTAGGAAAGTGGCGATGATCTGATATGTTGGCCCCTTTAATTTCCGTTGCTCGATTCAATGTTCAGGAACCTTCCGACTGAAATCTCATCGTACTCCCGCAAATCTTTGGTCAATTTATGAATGCAAGCTACGGTCCTGCCGCATACAAACACCGCTTCCACGTTAATCGATGTTGAGCCAATATCAGGTCGACATTGGGGTGGTTACTATATATGTGGTAGCATCCCGTGGCTAGACACCCTGTTATATTGTAAGCTGCGACTGAGATGACATAAGACGGTGTTAAAAACTATATAAAAATAATACTGAAATGATGCTCGCTTCTGTCCCTCTTCGAGTTTCCATCACTAAATTTGTTTTCAAAAATTGGTTCGGTCATATTTGATGTCTCTTGCATATAGTTGGTTATAGTGTTTTTTTTTAGAACAACCTTATTTGATCTTAATCTTCCAAGAAATTAAATTCCATTGGGAAAGAACGAAATTGGTAGCGTTTTTACTACGGATCTACTGTGGCTTTTATTTCTCGGTGGCGACCCACAGTATTGCAAAGCGTATGGCAGCCGCAGTGAAGGTGACCCGAATTAGACTCCATCCGCCGACTAATCACACGCAATGTGGTCTAACTTTGATCAAATCGGAACCAGTGTTTTCATTTGCGTAGACCTTAGCCCGTGAAAAAAGTGAATAGTCGGAGTCAGAAAGCAGCAAATGTAACATTGAGAAAAAATATTCATACCTGACACTTCACTGCAGTCCGTTCTAGCACTCAAGCTCTGCTTGCAGACAGGTGGTAGTAGCTGCGTGTGATTTCTTCCCTCATCCACCTCCATGTAAAAGCAGAGCCTCACTGTTTCCTTACACCCCTTGGTCTGAGTTATATGTTTGTGTGGTTGGAGGGGCAGCCGCATTCACATTCCTCTCGGAGTGGGAGGTGGCCGACAACTTGACAAGCTAGCCCTTCACTTTGTGTCCTGCATAAAAACCTCATGGGTTGACCTCCATCCCACCCTCACCCACTTATCCATATTTTCCTCTTACTCCCGTTTATTCACAATATCAGATTTGAAAAACACCCTCTCCTCTCCATCCACTGTCCCCCACATCCATATTGCCCTCCCAATACCCCGTTTCCACGCAGCAGGTTGCCCTGTGCAGACTGCTACACCAGTGCATGTATGAACACCACAGTTTTAGCAGCTGTGGACCTCCCCTGACCCACTGTTTGCAGGACCTGCACTTTTATATCTTACACTATTTTCACTTTTCTTTCAGATCTTTTCATACTGACTTCCGACCATCACGGAGGTAGCCTGGAGGAGAGGCACGTCCTCCAGTTGACTTGAACTCTTTGAGAGGTCTTTAGGAAGCTGATGCATTACGCTTTTCGAAGAGGATCCTCCTCCTTATTCTCCTATCTAGATTTAAGGACTTGACCAGCTACCCCATGTCCTGTCAGCATAGAGGCTTTAGAACCTGTATAAAGAATGCGCTTAACGCCACAGGTTGCGACAGGGCGTCTACTGCCCTTGAAGTCCTTGAAAAAAGTAGATGACCTCGAATTTAAAAAATAAATCATTGAGTGATTGTTCAAATTCACTATATATATATATATATATATATATATATATATATATATATATATATATATATATATATATATATATATATATACTTTTTAATGTTTATTAGGAAAATAGTAATATTATAAGTTAATATTTAAGTTAATCTACTCACTAATGTGAGTGAACATATGCTTTGGATGCATTGTATTTAATGATGGATGCTCGCTATACTTCTGTGACTGTCGCTTGGATACCTTGGTTTGTTAAAACAATCAAGAATACTCACGAAGAACCAAAAAGTGCATCATATGTCATGATGAAAGAGGCTCTGTGCAATAAGCTTATATCTGCTAAGATCACTTTTTCCTGAAGATTTCATCGGAATTGGAAGGATTTCTGGTCCGGTATCAAACTGACTCCCCAATGCTGCCATTCCTTTACGAGGATTTGTGTGCAAACTGTCAACTCTTGCTATGTTTAATCAAGAAAGATTTAGTTGAGGGAAAAATCTTTCAAGCAGCTGAGTTGTCTGGATTTAACCAATCCGTGGATCTCGGCTTTGCTATTAAAGAAGAGATTAGAAAAGTTCGAGAACATCTGACCAACACTGACATTCTTCAGTTTCGGAAGGAAGCAGTGAACTTCTTCGTAGCTGTAATAAAAAAAAATCAACGAGAGGAGCCCTCTTAAGTATTTGGTTGTTAAAGGCTTCAGCTGTTTGAATCCAAATGTGATGTTGAATGCATCCAAATACGAGTACAGGATTGAGATCCTTCTGAGAGAACTTGTGTCTATAGAAAAACTGTTAGAAAAAGCTGCTGATGACATCAAAACAGAGTACAAGCGATTTGTCACTGAAAATAATGTCTGTGAATCAAATAAAAAGTTTTCCAGAGAAACTCATCTTGATGCTCATTTTGAGCACTTATTCCAGATAACGAAGTCAAGAGCTTTATTTCTGAGATATTGTGCCTCGCTCAAGGACAAGCAGCTGTCAAATGAGGTTTCAATATTAACAAAGAAATCTTAGTCGAAAATCTTCAACAGAAGTCTATGATTGCTCAGAGAGTTGTACACGATGCCTTGGTTGCAACTGAAAATACTTTAACCGAGTTTAAAGTGACTAAGTCACTTATGTATGCAGTTAGGAATTCTTCTCGTCTGTACAAAGAAGATTTGAAAAGTAAAGGCAGCAGGAAAAAAGTCTTACATACATGGAATCCAAGAAAAGACGAACTGATTGCCTGATAAAAGAAAAAGAAAATGAGAAACAGACTAAACTCTGATGAAAAAAACGAAAGATGAGAAACAAAGACTAAAAATGGATTTTGAAGAAAAATGAAGCAGGAAATTGTAACCATCAAGCATGATTAAATAAAAAATGAAATTAAAAGGTAACCTCTGAATCATGAATATTCATTCTCTTTTGTTATACATTTAATTTTCAATTGAAATATTTCAGATTTTTTCGTAAATGCAAGTTGTCCTTGAATTCAAAATCATTATACAAGTAGACAACCTGTGCGAGAAACCAAGTCTTCGATCAGCCCCACAGGGAAAAAATGGAGGCCCTCCTCCATGTGCTTTCTTATGGGACCCTCCAATTTTTTTTATACCGGAGAGGAAACTAACTCCTCTCCTAAGCCTACGGGTGCATGGGACTCTGCTTCACCCCCTTCTCTGGAGGCGCCCTTGCGTGTCTCTCTTTCCAGGGGCAGTACCTCCTTTTTTGGCACAGTGGACTGCCAAGAAAGCACACATGCGTTCCAATATTAACCGCTAACACTGGGAGCGACTCGATAGAGCCAATCCTCTTAGGGGGGTGGGGGCAAGGGATGGTTAGGCCCGTCGGTCCGTGCCCCCTAACGTCCTGCACTCAGGCATTCTAACTTTACAGGGGGCCAGCGATCCTGCCCCCCATCCCACTCTTCCCCGACAGATGCCGGTTCGCCGGCCCAAGACGAGACGATGAAAGGTACCTAGAATAGGATCCGTGATGTCTTGGGGAGAGATGGCCACTTAGGGGCCATGGCACCCCGTAAGGGGCGCGGTGATTTGCCATCCTGGCCGCCGTGCTGACGGGATCCAGCGCTCCGTACGGCCCTAGCTTAGCCACTCATCCTTCCTTCAGATAGACTGTATTTCTCCCCTACTTCGTCGCTTTTCATACAACCTCTCCCACAACTTTAAATTGGCAGCCTCTAATTTCACAGGGTAGATGCTGACCTTCTTCTCAAGCCAACCGTCCCGGATCGGGGCTGGGGGGGGGGGGAGGGGACAATATTCCCTAACCCCTGAGCTCCGGTTCGGGATGGGTTTTTTTAACAACCTGCTTCATCCCCACCCATACCTTTCTCACATCCCCTTTCCTCTCCTCTTCACATTCTATCAATTTTACGCCGTGTCCGAGGTGGAGCCGTCATGTCGATGGACTGCCAGGCCACCAGGCGGGAGGGGTGGTCCCGAATGGCGGCGCCTGGCTCTGCCGGGCTTGTAAGCACCTCTCGCAGTGCGGGCAACTGCGAGAGGTGATGAGCTATTGCGTCCCGTAATAAAAAGAGGGTCACCATGCCCAATGATGAGTCCAACAAAAAACCCTTTAACTCTCCCTGTAGAAACGACGGAGCCGCTCTCGGGCAGCTCCACAGAAAAAATGGAGGCTCCCGCCCCTGTGCTTGCGCAGGGGACCCTCCATATCTCTTCAACCAGAGAGGAGGCTTACTCCTCTCCTTCGCTTATGGGTGTAGGGGACTCCCCCTCATCCCCTTCTCTGGGGGTGCTTTCGGGCACCTCCCTTTTACCAGCGGCAGTCCCCTCTGCCAAGAAAGCCAGCAGGCAGCCCTTAGCTAGCCGCTCCACATCGAAGCGGCTCGGTAGGGCAAACCCCCTTAGGGGGGAGAGGGAAGCCAGGCCCCTTCGGTCGCTTCCCTCAAAAGACCTGCTGGCAAGAATATTGAACCTTGTGGGGTCAAGGCTCATGCCTCCCCACACAAGACTAGTGACGATACTGCCAACGGGCCCTGAGATGTCTTGGGGTGGGATGGCAAACTGGAGGCCCCCCCTGAAATAGACATGTTCCGTGAGGAAACCCAGCCTCAGACGGTAGGGCCTTCCATGGAGGGGAATCTGGGCTCGGCGCCAAGCACCGAACCCGAATCCGCCCCTATGCAAAGTCCTCCTCAAACGGCTGTGGTTTCCGAAGCAGTACAAGGAGGGGAGGGATCTCCTCCGACCGGTGCCCCCACGACTACCAGGACCTTCTCCATTTCGGAGAATAACCTGGCTGAGGCCGGTCGATCTGGCCTGGGGGCTTCTTCCGGCGGAGGTGAGAAGCGGGTTAAGTCCCGGCATTCCTCCAAAAAAGAAAAAGACTTGGGGCTCCTCTCCATCCGCGGGGGCTACGGGGACGGATGGGTCTGCTGCCACTTTGGCAAGCAACCAAGCCAAGATCGGCACATCCGGCCCCTCTGCCCCCTCGGTTGCGGAGCCTCTGACTAAGACGAAAAGTGCACAGGGCGAAGCCTCGATGACATCAGGGCCCCTGATTCAGAGGTTACCTGGCGTTTTCGAGCCCGCTGGCTTCAAACGCTTTCTCGTTATTCGCTCCACTGATGGCACCATGTTGGCCAAGGGCAACATGATCCATCGGAGAAGAGGATTAGCTAGTGCAATTGGTAGAGAGCCGAAGGTGACCCGCTTCTCGGACGGCAGCCTTCTGGCGAATGCGGCGAATCCCGCCGAGGCGGCCAAGATAAGTGCTCTTCGGACACTTCATGGCACCCCGGTGAGTGTGACCCTGCACTCTACCATGAACTTTGTGAAAGGAGTAGTTTATGCGAGGGAACTCGTTGACTACTCCATTGAGGACATCATCCTAGAGCTGGCCCACCATGGGGCGGTCAAGGTCGAACGTGTGATGAGAAAACAGGGAGGGGCCTCGAGACCCACCCCTACACTCTTCGTCACGTTCGACTGACAAGCTCCCTGAGTCGGTGCGTGCCGGTTGGTACCGCTACCGCGTGAAGGCATTCGTGCCACTGCCGCGGCGGTGCTATTACTGTCACCGCTTCGGCCATACGAATCGTTCTTGTAGACGTTCAAAGTCGGGGTCACCCGAAGTTTGTGTAAATTGCTCCAAGGCCGCACACGATAAGCCCAAATCGTGTGTGGCCAAGTGTGTCACTTGCCTAGACCCGCACCCGGCTTCTTCGAAGCAATGTGGTGCATATCTCTTTGAGAAAGAAATCCTGGCCGTTCAGGCCCAGGATCGACTTTCATTCCGCGAGGCTAAGGACTTGGTCCTGGCGCGCCCGGCTCTGCCTGGGACGTCATATGCCTCAATAGTTAGAAAGCCACCCTCTGCTCCTGGTCCATCGCGCTAACGAGCAGGGTTGTTTCCGCGCCCATTCGGAGCCCTTCCGCGGGCTCTACTCAACCCGGGCGCTCCCCTGGTAAAGCTGGCGGCAAAATGGGTTCACACCCAGCCCCGGCTAAAACCAGGGCTCCCCCCCCCCCCCAGCGTGACCGTTTCCCGTAAGGCGAAACGGCCACGCGCCTCCACCGAGTCGTTAGACTCACAGGAGGCAACACCCTCGCCTCGAAGTGGAGCGAGTGGCTCGGAGACGGTGGTTCCTCGAAAAGAGGGCCCCCCGCCTCCGAAGCCGCAATGCCCGCCTAAGATTTCGAGGTGGAGGGAGGAAAAGACTCGTATGGCGAGCCCAACCTCCCCCAATAATTCCTAGAAGGCGACAACGCTTTGTCCGGCCAACAGCACCCGTGTTCTGCCCCCGGGAAACGTACGGCCATTTCCGTGAGGGTCTTCAGTTCGAGGAGAGCCCCCGCGTCTCCTCCGAGCTAAGCCTGGA
This sequence comes from Ceratothoa steindachneri, assembly GCA_963969495.1. Taxonomy (NCBI): domain Eukaryota; kingdom Metazoa; phylum Arthropoda; class Malacostraca; order Isopoda; family Cymothoidae; genus Ceratothoa; species Ceratothoa steindachneri. The sequence goes on from OZ018327.1 coordinate 132,533,730, forward strand.
GGGCATATTCCTTCAATGGAATTGCCATGGACTCCGGGCCAACTGGGAGGAGCTGCGGAGGCTCGTCTCGTCCCGTTCCCCGTTCGCTATCTTTTTGCAAGAGACCATGCTAGGCGCGTGCCCCCTGCCCGCCCTCCCGGGATATAAGGATCTTGCGACCCCACCACCGCGGGATGGCCGAGCTGGAGGGTGCGCGGTTTACACCCGGCATGATGTCTCCGTTCTTGCTTTCTCTTTAGATACCTCCTTTCAGGCAGTGGTTGTGCAGCTGCACCTGGATAGGAGGTATACTATCATTTCTGCGTACATTCCCCTGTCAGCTGACTTCGACGCGGAGGACTTCCGCCGCGTCGTGGCACGGTTGCAGAGCCCCTATCTCTTGCTTGGAGATCTGAACGGCAGGCATCCTCTCTGTGGAGATTACTCCATAAATCCCAGGGGACAAGTCCTTGCCGATCTGATCAAAGAGATTGAGATGGGTGTCCTAAACGTGGATGAGGTTACGCATCACTGTCCGAGAACCGCTTCATTTTCTTGTCTTGACCTATCTTTGTGCTCTTCGGATGCACACCCTGATTTTGAATGGGGGGTGGTCGATGACCTCCATGGTAGTGATCACTTTCCCATTCAAATATCATTTTCAGGGCAACTGCCGCCTGAGAGCCCACCTCGGTGGTGCTTGGCGCGGGCGCGGTGGCCTGCATTTCAGGAAATGACTGAATTCTCTATCTCAGTCGAGGAGTTTAGGTCGGTAGATGAGGCCGTTGACCCCGTAAGGGGCGCGGCGATTTGCCATCCTGGCCGCCGTGCTGACGGGATCCAGCGCTCCGTCCGGCCCCAGCTTAGCCTCTCTTCCTTCCTTCAGATAGCCCGATTTCTCCCCTACCTCGTCGCTTTTCATACAACCTCTCCCACAACTTTCTCTGGTCAGCCTCTAATTTCACAGGGTAGAATGCTGACCTTCTTCTCAAGCCAACCACCCCGGATCGGGGCTGAGGGGGGGAGGGGACATTGTTCCCTAACCCCTCAGCTCCGGTTCGGGATGGGGTTTTTTTAACAACCTGCTTCATCCCCACCCACATCTTCCTCACATCCCTTTTCCTCTCCTCTTCACAACCTATATTTTTTACGCCGTGTCCAAGGTGGAGCCGCCATGCCGAAGGACTGCCAGGCCACCAGGCGGGAGGGGTGGTCCCGAATGGCGGCGCCTGGCTCTGCCGGGCTTGTAAGCACCTCTCGCAGTGCGGGCAACTGCGAGAGGTGATGAGCTATTGCGTCCCGTAATCAAAAGAGGGTCACCATGCCCATGTATGAAAAAAAACAAAAACCCCAACCCCCAACTTCCCCAAAAACATCTACGGAGCCACCCTCGGGCAGCTCCACCGAGAAAATGGAGGTCCCCCCCCTTGTGCTTGCGCAAGGGACCCTCCATAATTCTTTAACCGGAGAGGAGGCTTACTCCTCTCCTACGCCTACGGGTGTAGGGGACTCCCCCTCACCCCCTTCTCTGGAGGTGCTTTCGGGCACCTCCCTATCTCCAGCGGCAGTCCCTCCTTTGCTTTCTAAGGGGACTGCCAAGAAAGCCAGCAGGCAGCCCATTGCCGACCGCCCCTCGTGCAAGCGGCTCGGTAGGGCAAACCCCCTTAGGGGGGAGTGGGAAGCCAGGCCCCTTCGGTCGCTTCCCTCAAAAGACCTGCTGGCAAGAATTTTGAACCTTGCTGGGGTCAAGGCCTGTGCCTCCCCACACCACCTGACTAGTGACAATACTGCCAAGGGGACCTGCGATGTCCTGGGAGGGGATGGCCAACTGGAGGCCCCTCCTGTGATAGACATGGTCCTTGAGGAGACCCAGCCCCAGACGGTAGGGCCTTCCATGGGGGGGAATTCGGGCTCGGCGCCAAGCACCGAACCCGAATCCGCCCCTATGCAAGGTCCTCCTCAAATGGCTGAGGGCTCCGAGGCAGTAGAAGGAGGGGAGGGATCTCCTCCGACAGGTGCCCCTACGACAACCAGGACCTTCTCCATTTCGGAGAGGGACCTGGCTGAGGCTGGTCCATCTGGCCTGGGGACTTCTGCCGGCGGAGGTGAAAAGCGGGTTCATTCCCCGCCCTCCTCTCCTAAAAAGAAAAAGACTAAAAAGACTCAAAAGACGAAGAAGACTCGGGGCTCCTCTCCATCCGCGGGGGCTGCGGGGACGGATGGGTCTGCTGCCACTTTGGTAGGCGACCAAGCCAAGATCGGCACATCCGGCCCCTCTACCCCCTCGTGTGCGGAGCCCATGACTACGACTAAGACCAAGAATGCACAGGGCGGAGCCTCGATGACATCGGGGCCCCTGATTCAGAGGTTACCTGGCGTTTTCGAGCCCGCTGGCTTCAAACGCTTCCTCGTTATTCGCTCCACTGATGGCACCATGTTGTCCAAGGGCAACATGATCCATCAGAGGAGAGGATTAGCTAGTGCAATTGGTAGAGAGCCGAAGGTAACCCGTTTCTCGGACGGGAGCCTTCTGGCGAATGCGGCGAATCCCGCCGAGGCGGCCAAGATAAGTGCTCTTCGGACACTTCATGGCACCCCGGTGAGTGTGACGCCGCACTCTACCATGAACTTTGTGAAAGGAGTAGTTTATGCGAGGGAACTCGTTGACTACTCCATTGAGGACATCACCCTAGAGCTGGCCGACCATGGGGCGGTCAAGGTCGAGCGTGTGATGAGAAAACAGGGAGGGGCCTCGAGACCCACCCCTACACTCTTCGTCACGTTCGACTGTGACAAGCTCCCTGAGTCGGTGCGTGCCGGTTGGTACCGCTACCGCGTGAAGGCATTCGTGCCACTGCCGCGGCGGTGCTATTACTGCCACCGCTTCGGCCATACGAATCGATCATGTAGACGTGCAAAATCGGGGTCACCCGAAGTCTGTGTAAATTGCTCCAAGGTCGCACACGATAAGTCCAAATCGTGTGTGGCCAAGTGTGTCAATTGCGGAGAGCCGCACCCTGCTTCTTCGAAGCAATGTGGTGCATATCTCCTTGAGAAAGAAATCCTGGCCGTTCAGGCCCAGGATCGACTCTCATTCCGCGAGGCAAAGGACTTGGTCCTGGCGCGCCCGGCTCTGCCTGGGACGTCATATGCCTCAATAGTTAGAAAGGCACCCTCTGCTCCTGGCCCATCCAGGCCAACGAGCACGGTTGTTTCCGCGCCCATTCGGAGCCCTTCTGTGGGCTCTACCCAACCTGGGCGCTCCCCTGGTAAAGCTGGCGGCAAAAAGGGTTCATACCCTGCCCCGGCTAAAACCAGGGCTCCCCCCTCTTCCCCCAGCGTGACCGTTTCGCGTAAAGCGAAACGGCCACGCGCCTCCACCGAGTCGTTAGACTCACAGGAGGCAACACCCCTGAAGATGGTCGCTAGGCCATCTTCCGGGGTTCCTAAAGCTGTTCCCCGAAAGGAGGACAGCAACAAAGGAGCTTCGGCCCCTTTGCCCACGCCCCGAGGTGGAGCGAGTGGCTCGGAGACGGTGGTTCCTCGAAAAGAGGGCCCCCCGCCTCCGAAGCCGCAACGCCCGCCTAAAGTTTCGAGGCGGAGGGAGGAAAAGACTCGCATGGCGAGCCCAACCTCCCCCAATAAGTCCTCGAAGGCGACAGCGCCTTCAGCGCTTTGTCCGGCCAACAGCGCCCGGGGTTCTGCCCCCGGGAAGCGTACGGCCATTCCCGTGAGGGTCTTCAATTCGAGGAGGGCCCCCGCGTCTCCTCCGAGCTAGGCCTGGAGGGCATATTCCTTCAATGGAATTGCCGTGGACTCCGGGCCAACTGGGAGGAGCTGCGGAGGCTCGCCTCATCCCGTTCCCCGTTAGCTATTTTTTTGCAGGAGACCATGCTAGGCGCGTGCCCCCTGCCTGCCCTCCCGGGGTATAAGGGTCTTGCGACCCAACCACCGCGGGACGGCCGGGCTGGGGGATGCGCGGTTTACACCCGGCATGATGTCTCCGTTCTTCCTTTCTCTTTAGATACCTCCTTTCAGGCAGTGGCTGTGCAGCTGCACCTGGATAGGAGGTATACTATCATTTCTGCGTACATTCCACCGTCAGCTGACTTCGACGCGGGGGACTTTCGCCGCGTCGTGGCACGGTTGCCGAGGCCCTATCTCTTGCTTGGAGATCTGAACGGCAGGCATCCTCTCTGGGGAGATTACACCATAAATCCCAGGGGACAAGTCCTTGCCGATCTGATCGAAGAGCTTGAGATGGGTGTCCTAAACGTGGATGAGTTTACGCATCACTGTCCGAGAACCGCTTCATTTTCTTGCCTTGACCTATCTTTGTGCTCTTCGGATGCACAGCCTGATTTTGATTGGGGGGTGGTCGATGACCTCCATGGTAGTGATCACTTTCCCATTCAAATATCATTTTCAGGGCAACTGCCGCCTGAGAGACCACCTCGGTGGTGCTTGGCGCGGGCGCGGTGGCCTGCATTTCAGGAAATGACTGAATTCTCTATCTCAGTCAAGGAGTTTAGGTCGGTAGATGAGGCCGTCGAGTTCTTCTCCGGCAACCTCATCGCCGTGGGCCTGACTACTATTCCTAGGACGTCTGGCCGTTTTGCACGCCGACCACTCCCATGGTGGTCGGCCGATTGTGAGACGGCCCTCAAACAGAAGCGTTATGCCTACATGCGCTATAAGCGCCGCCCGAACGATTTCACCGTCGCTGAATTTCGTCGGGCTAGGGCTAGGTTCCGGTATATTTCGAAGCACGCCCGCCGCTCTTCTTGGCGGGCATACGTGTCTTCACTTAACGGGAAGACCCCTTTAGCTGAGGTGTGGAAGCGAGTCAAAAGGATTCGGGGCAAGTTCTCGCAGGACCCCCCTCCCGTTCTCCAGGAGAATGGGACCGCAATCTCGGACCCCGCGTCCGTGGCGGAATCCTTAGCGACCGCTTTTTCCGCATTCTCTAGCCGTGATGCTGCTCCGCCAGCATTCAATGCACGTCGTGATGTCGCGGAAGGCCGCCGGCTGGACTTTACCTCCAGAGGCGGAGAACCCTTCAACGACAAGTTTACTGTGAGTGAGTTGCGTTCCGCTCTCGCTTCGTGCGCGGACACCGCCCATGGTCCGGACGATGTCCCGTACGCCATGCTTCGACACCTGGGTGAGCGAGGCATGGCCTTTCTATTAGATTTGTTCAACAGGATCTGGGTGGAAGGTCTCCTCCCAGACTCCTGGCGAATCGCTACTGTGCTCGCCTTTCGCAAGCCGGGGAGAGATCACTCTACTCCGACCGGTTTCCGCCCAATCTCTCTAACCTCTTGCGTGTGCAAGTTGATGGAGAAATTGGTAAATGTTAGATTAGCCTATTTCCTGGACAGCGGAGGCCATCTGTCTTCTGCACAGTGCGGCTTCCGTAAGTTCCACTCCACGTCGGATGCTCTGCTCCGACTGGAAAATGCCGTCTGCGAGGCTTTCCTTCGTAGACAGCACTACGCCACGGTGTTTTTTGATCTGGAGAAAGCCTATGATACCGCATGGCGATACGGTATCATGGAGACTCTCCACACGATGGGGGCGAGGGGACGCCTCCCAATGTTTATATCTGAATTTTTGCGAGATCGTCGATTCCGCGTACGGGTGGGGGGAGCCCTCTCCGGCCCAAAGGAGCAGGAAGAGGGTGTCCCGCAGGGAAGTGTCCTCAGTGTCACACTCTTTGCCCTGAGCATCAACGGCATCACCTCGGTGCTGCCGGAAGATGTTCTCGCTACGCTCTACGTGGACGACCTTTCGATCTCTTTTGGCGCGGCCCAGATGCCAACTCTGGAGCGCCGACTCCAACAGGCATTGAACCGCGTCTCTTGCTATGCCAAAGCGCACAGGTTTCGGTTTTCTTTGGCCAAGACTAAGGTGGTGCACTTCTGCCGCCATCCACGGCTTCACCCCGACCCAGATTTGTTTCTTAATGGGGTGCGCCTGGATGTGGTTGAGTCGCACCGTTTCCTTGGTCTTGTATTCGACCGACGCCTCACCTGGGAGGCTCACATTCGCAGCCTTAGGGTCTCTTGTACCCGCGCCATGGACATTCTCCGTTCCGTGACGTTCAGCGCTTGGGGCGCTGATAGGGCTACCGCCTTACTTTTTTATCGATCCTTTGTTCGCTCGAAGCTCGACTACGGATGCGAGTTTTATGCATCCGCAGCCGAGCGTTTATTGCGGAAGGTGGATTCGATCCACCACACCGGCCTTCGCCTTGCGACCGGTGCCTTCCGCACTTCCCCCATTGAGAGCCTGTTGGTCGATGCTGGGGAGATGCCACTCGCTCTGCGCCGCGTGCAGTGCATCACTCGCCTGTACGCGCGAGCCCGGCGCCTCCCCCAGTCGCCAACAGCTCTCACTGCATCCGCAGCTGATCTCGATGGTGCCTATGCCGCCGAGAGACGCCAGTCATACCCTAAGCCCTTTGGGTTTAGGGCCAGGAAACTCCTTCGAGAGGTAGATATAGCTCTCGGGCCGGTGGCGCCCCTGGTTCTGCCCAGGACGCCACCCTGGAGGGTACCACATTTGGCTATTTGTCGCCACGCCTCTGCTCCCAAAGCTTGTACTGCGCCGGGAGTATTGCGTTCGATCTTTTTGGAGCACACATCGTGTCACGCTGGTACCGTGCCAGTGTATACGGATGGCTCCAAGTCCCAAGAGGGGGTCGGCTTCCACGCCGTATCCCCTCTGTTTGAAGTCAGCGGGGCTCTACCAGGCGCTGCGTCTGTCTTCACGGCCGAGCTGGTGGCAATACACCACTCGGTACGGGAGATTACGCGACGTGCCCGGTTCGGAGACCGGATTGTGATTTATAGCGACTCACAAAGCGCCCTGAGTGCTCTCGGGGCATTGGAATCTCCGCATCCCCTGGTTCGCGAAATCCGTGACGCCACGGTTTTGGCGAGCCGGGCAGATGTCGAGATTATCTTCTGCTGGGTTCCTGGACATGTAGGAATTGCGGGGAATGAGCGCGCCGATGAGGGCGCCAAAGAGTCCGCGAGGACTCTGCGACCGGACCAGCGTTTCGCTCTTCCTCACACCGACTACATGGCAGGAATACGGGCAGCTCTTCGGACTGCTTGGCAAAGAAGATGGGAGACGGTCGAGGGGAACTTAAAGTTGCGTGCCATTGCGCCGCGACTGTTCCCATGGACCTATCCCCCAATGCCGCGGCGGCTTCAGGTTGCTTTCTGTCGTCTTCGAATCGGACACACTCGTGTGACGCATCGTTACTTGGTGGAGCGCTCGCATGTGCCCTATTGCAACGACTGCGTCGTCCCCCAGACTGTTCGGCATATTCTTGTCGAATGTCCCAGTCTGGGTGATCTTCGCGCACGATACCTGTCTCGGTACCGGGATGGGCGGGGTCGCTACCGCCTGTCCCTTGTACTCGGGACGAGTGCGTGCACCATGACTGGTGGACTTATTGACTTTTTGGGGGAGGCCGGCCTTCTCCCCTTTATTTAAGGTTCCTTTTTTTGTTATTGTTTTGTTTTAGATTGCACTCTCCTGCACCGGGGTGAGGGGGACCTCCCCCCGCTGCCGGAGATTGCTTCGATTGTTAAGTTTTTCAAATTTATATTGATTGTTAAGTTTTCATATTTTAACTTTAAAGTAGCCTAATTCTAGGCTGTCGTGTTTTTCGGCGACTTATGCCCAAGTGGGTAGTTGCCAGATGGGCTCTATAAAAAAAAAAAAAAAAAAGAGGCCGTTGAGTTCTTCTCCGGCAACCTCATCGCCGTGGGCCTGACTACTATTCCTAGGACGTCTGGCCGTTTTGCACGCCGACCACTCCCATGGTGGTCAGCCGAGTGTGAGACGGCCCTCAAACAGAAGCGTTATGCCTATATGCGCTATAAGCGCCGCCCGAACGATTTCACTGTCGCTGAATTTCGTCGGGCTAGGGCTAGGTTGCGGTATATTTCGAAGCACGCCCTCCGCTCTTCTTAGCGGGCATACGTGTCTTCACTTAACGGGAAGACCCCTTTAGCTGAGGTGTGGAAGCGAGTCAAAAGGATTCGGGGTAAGTTCTCGCAGGACCCCCCTCCCGTTCTCCAAGAGAATGGGACCGCAATCTCGGACCCCGCGTCCGTGGCGGAATCCTTAGCGACCGCTTTTTCCGCATTCTCTAGCCGGGATGCTGCTCCGCCAGCATTCAATGCACGTCGTGATGTCGCGGAAGGCCGCCGGCTGGACTTTACCTCCAGAGGCGGAGAACCCTTCAACGACAAGTTTACTGTGAGTGAGTTGCGTTCCGCTCTCGCTTCGTGCGCGGACACCGCCCATGGTCCGACGATGTCCCGTACGCCATGCTTCGACACCTGGGTGAGCGAGGCATGGCCTTTCTGTTAGATTTGTTCAACAGGATCTGGGTGGAAGGTCTTTTCTCAGACTCCTGGCGAATCGCTACTGTGCTCGCCTTTCGCAAACCGGGGAGAGATCACTCTACTCCGACTGGTTTCCGCCCAATCTCTCTATCCTCTTGCTTGTGCAAATTGATGGAGAAATTGGTAAATGTTAGATTAGCCTTTTTCCTGGACAGCGGAGGCCATCTGTCTTCCGCACAGTGCGGCTTCCGCAAGTTTCACTCCACGTCGGATGCTCTGCTACGACTGGAAAATGCCGTCTGCGAGGCTTTCCTTCGTAGACAGCACTACGCCACGGTCTTTTTCGATCTGGAGAAGGCCTATGATACCGCATGGCGATACGGTATCATGGAGACTCTCCACACGATGGGGGCGAGGGTACGCCTCCCAATGTTTATATCTGAATTTTTGCGAGATCGTCGATTCCGCGTACGGTTGGGGGGAGCCCTCTCCGGCCTAAAACAGTAGGAAGAGGGTGTCCCGCAGGGAAGTGTCTTCAGTGTCAAACTCTTTGCCCTGAGCATCAACGGCATCACCTCGGTGCTGCCCGAAGATGTTCTCGCTACGCTCTCCGTGGACGACCTATCGATCTCTTTTGGCGCGGGCCAGATGCCAACTCTGGAGCGTCGACTCCAACAGGCATTGAACCGCGTCTCTCGCTATGCCGAAGCGCACATGTTTCGATTTTCTTTGGCCAAGACTAAGGTGGTGCACTTCCGCCGCCATGCACGGCTTCACCCCGACCCAGATTTGTTTCTTAATGGGGTGCGCCTGGATGTGGTTGAGTCGCACCGTTTCCTTGGTCCTGTATTCGACCGACGCCTCACCTGGGAGGCTCATATTCGCAGCCTTAGGGTCTCTTGTACCGGTGCCATGGACATTCTCCGTTCCGTGAAGTAGCCCTATCAGCGCTTGGGGCGCTGATAGGGCTACTGCCTTACTTTTTTATCGATCCTTTGTTCGCTCGAAGCTCTACAACGGATGCGAGTTTTATGCATCCGCAGCCGAGCGTTTATTGCGGAAGGTGGATTCGATCCACCACACCGGCCTTCGCCTTGCGACCGGTGCCTTCCGCACTTCCCCCATTGAGAGCCTGTTGGTCGATGCTGGGGGGATGCCACTCGCTCTGCGCCGCGTGCAGTGCATCGCTCGTCTGTACACGCGAGTCCGGCGTCTCCCTCAGTCGCCAACAGCTCTCACTGCTTTCTCAGCTGATCTCGATGGTGCCTATGCCGCCGAGAGACGCAAGTCATACCCTAAGCCCTTTGGGTTTAGGGCCAGGAAACTCCTTCGAGAGGTAGATATAGCTCTCGGGCCGGTGGCGCCCCTGGTTCTGCCTAGGACGCCACCCTGGAGGGTACCACATTTGGCTATTTGTCGCCACGCCTCTGCTCCCAAAGCTTGTACTGCGCCGGGAGTATTGCGTTCGACCTTTTTGGAGCACACATCGTGTCACGCTGGAACCGTGCCAGTGTATACGGATGGCTCCAAATCCCAAGAGGGGGTCGGCTTCCACGCCGTATCCCCTCTGTTTGAAGTCAGCGGGGCTCTACCAGGTGCTGTCTCTGTCTTCACGGCCGAGCTGGTGGCAATACACCACTCGGTACGGGACATTACGCGCCGTGCCCGGTTCGGAGACCGGATTGTGATCTATAGCAACTCACAAAGCGCCCTGAGTGCTCTCGGGGCATTGGAATCTCCGCATCCCCTGGTTCGCGATATCCGTGACGCCACGCTTTTGGCGAGCCGGGCAGATGTCGAGATTATTTTCTGCTGGGTTCCTGGACATGTAGGAATTGCGGGGATTGCGGGCGCCAAAGAGTCCGCGAGGACTCTGCGACCGGACCAGCGTTTCGCTCTTCCTCACACCGACTACATGGCAGGAATACGGGCAGCTCTTCGGACTGCTTGGCAAAGAAGATGGGAGACGGTCGAAGGGAACTTAAAGTTGCGTGCCATTGCGCCGCGACTGTTCCCATGGACCTATCCCCCAATGCCGCGGCGGCTTCAGGTTGCTTTCTGTCGTCTCCGAATCGGCCCCACTCGTGTGACGCATCGCTATTTGATGGAGCGCTCGCCTGCGCCCTATTGCAACGACTGCGTCGTCCCCCAGACTGTTCGGCACATTCTTGTCGAATGTCCCAGTCTGGGTGATCTTCGCGCACGATACCTGTCCCGGTACCGGGATGGGCGGGGTCGCTACCGCCTGTCCCCTGTACTCGGGACAGATTCGTGCACATTGATTTGTTGACTTTGGGGGGCGGGCTTCTATCTTTATGTAAGGTTCTTTTTTTGTTATTGTTTTGTTTGTAGGTTGCACTTTCCTGCACCTGGGTGAGGGGTACCTCCCCCCGCTGCCGGAGATTGCTTCCTGATTGTTAAGTTTTTCCAATTTATATGGATTGTTAAGTTTTTATATTTTTATTTTAAAGTAGCCTAGTTCTAGGCTGTCGTGTTTTTCGGCGACTTATGCCAAAGTGGGTAGTTGCCAGATGGGCTCTATAAAAAAAAAAACAAAAAAAAACATGGACCTATCCCCATTGCACGACGGTTTCAGGTTGCTTTCTGTCGTCTTGGAATTGGAGCGCCCAGTTGCGCCTTATTGCGACCATTGCGTTGTACCCGACTGTTCGGCACATTCTTATTGAATGTCCCCGTCTTTCTTGGTGATCTTAGCGGGCTCGCTACCGCCTGTCCCTTGTACTCGGGACGAGTGCGTGCACATTGACTTGTTGACTTTTGGGGGGAGGCCAGCCTTCTCCTTATTATTTAACCAGGTTTTTTTTGGGGGGGGGGGGTTCCCTAATAGGTCGCACGCTCCTGCGCTGGGGGGACCTCCCCCCGACGCAGGAACTTGCTGCTCGCTTCCTTTTCCTTTTTTTTTCCTTTTTTTTCTTTTTTTTTAAATTGGTATTGGGTTTGGGTAGTTTTTTGTCTCATTTTGAATTTTATTTTAAAGTAGCCTAGTACCAGGCAGGTTTTTAATACGGCGACTAATGCACAACAAGTCGAGGCTGGCCTCGACTTTATTTGACTGGTCTTTTTTCTAGGTGGCATGTTCCTGCGCCATGGCGAGGCGGGCCTACCCCCTGCCGCCGGAACGCGCTTCCTACTCTTTTTGCTTTCTTTTGGTATTGTTTTGGGGGCTCTTTTTGCCTCTGTCCTTTTTTATCGTTATTTGTTGCTTGTTTTTATAATGTAACCTAGAAGTATGGTGTGATGAGAAGGCAGTCGCCAGATGGGCTCGAGAAATCTATTAAAAAAATACAACCTCTCTTCCCACTCGGAGTTCCTCTCTCGCACTATTCCATTACTCCCCCGGCCAACCCAACATTTTTCAGGGCCGTTACGTCTCGCCCACTAGGCTTGTCACCTTCTCGGTGCCTTCCCTCTTCAAGGGGCACCAAGTAATTAACCTGCTCGCCCCTCCTCTGCCCCAGCACGCCCAACCCCGCTTCCCTTCACCGATCGCATTCCACACGGAAAAATCATCAATGACTAGCAAACTCCACACAATAAACCTCTCCTCTCGGCTCCTGGGACTCCCACCCTTCCCGCTATTATTAAGATATGGTTTCTCACTCCTGCACACCAGGCACAGTGTGCCATTTTTCCCTTGTGTGCACCCTGTACTTTCCCCCCACCCACCTCTGTCGCCGTTTCTTTCCTTTCTTCCTACTTACATCTAATCCTGACCGAAGGGCCCTCCGTCTCCCTAAATAGTCTTTCTCTCCCTCCTTCCTCTATGACACGCTTCTTCTCTTTCTGATGTAGTTGCATCTGTGCTCTCTCCTCCTTGTCCCCAGCCCCCAGCCCCCATTCTCCTCTTTGCTACTAATTTTTGATAATCAGTTTGGCAGACAGACGCACTTGAGTCGATAAATCATCCACTACTCTCCATTTTCTTTTTCATCCAGGTGGACCAAAAGCGCCGTTATTCTATCATCCTTTCCTATTTCCCCTACAGTCATTTTGTTTTCTCTCTCTTATTTCCAATATTTCTAATCGACCATTCCATGTATAAAATGAGAAATAGTTTGAAAAAGGACCTACTAAACAATTTTAGGGTTCTCTTCCACTATGTGCTCTACCTAATTACCAAGAACTATGACAAGTTATTTATTTAAAAACTTTTTTATTCATCCCAGTTATTTTTAAATGTCTAAGTATACGTAATACGAATATCAATTGAAACAATGGCAAATAAATTTTAAAAATTCATCAAGATGAGAATGGAGAAGGATATTCGTTGTTCCTCTCATTTTTCTTATCTTGAGTGAACAAATCCATGAACGTTTAAATTGGAATACGCGGGCCATTCATCTGAATGGATAACCAATCCTGTTGCACAGTCTCGAATGAGAATTATCAATAGTGTTTTCTTCTTACACTCTCAACGTACAAATAATGACATTCAAATCACCTTTTGGGACGAAGGTCCTATGGACATCAAACATGTTACCGTGATTTCTCATTTTCTATTTTTTCTGCCTCTCTCTGCTGATTCTGGGTTATGATTTCCTTGAAAAAGCCTTCTTCTATTCTATTTCCTCCTGTCACTCAATCGAGCTTCGGCTATTTGCATGGACTCTGCGACAGTTCCAAGCATTTGATATTTTCTTTGAATTATATGAAAGGATACTTCTCGGCACCAATTATACCCATCAACTAGGGTATAATGAGATCGTCCGGTCATAATTTCAGCATATTTAATAGAGGTTTTCACACATTAAAATACTCAATATCCAGAATCTGACATAAAGAAAGCTTGTAATTCATTTTATTTGAATCTACGAAATGGAAGTGAAAAAAAAAAACTATCCACGTTCATAGTTTGGCGTTCTTTAACTCGACATCAAATAGTACACTGTGTTTGTGCTTTTTACTTTGCATAACATTTTGATGATCATTTGTCGTATTCAAGCTACAGCGGCTTTTTCATTACGTATTAGGTCATCCGTAAAGTTCAGCCGCTTACGATAAATAAAATAATATTCTTAAGTAAATTTAATAAGTTATATAGTATCAAGATTTACTACACCTTTTCCCTGTTCTAATGGTTTGAAACAGATAATTGATATCCAAATTATTTTGAGCTCTCAACGCCCTCCGCCTTAGTGAACGACAAAGGACGACTAACTAGACTAACCCAAAACCTGAAATAAATAAGAAAATTTTGACCTTAAAAAAGGAAGTGATAGCCTAACTACTTGATCCTAGTCCACATGTGTGGCTCATTAAAGGAGGGAGGTGCGTTGCTAGCTCAAAAACTTTGCATGCCAATTCTTATTTTTTAAAAGATTTTTTCACACTTTTTCAGACCAATAAAAAAAAATGCTAAAAGGTTGGAAAACAAAATAGTAACCCTAAAATTTATTATTACATTTACAGAATTTTTTTTAAACATTTTTCCACACCGGCACGAACTTTCTCGATCATCCTATATAATTTCTTACAAAATATACGAGGCTCAACATTATATTTATTATAGAAGGTGTGACGCCCTCTTTCACCCTTTGTTTGGGTCTATGCAGGTAGGGGAAAAATAGTGTGACATTTCCGAGCCGTGCAAAAATGACCCGAGAGAGAGAGAAAGCACCATTTTCTCTTCGACTCTCTCCAGCTTTGATGATTAGGTACTAAACAAATCGTAGATGACCACGAATCTTTTAGTTTCATGTCAAAGCTGACCAAGGACCAATCCCCTATCCCCTCACCCTACCCGCCTTTTAATTGGCTATTTATACTCGCGGTAGAAATACTGAAGTCTAAAAATAGGTACGCAAGACTCTCCGGCGAGGGACAACGGTGCGAGCAGGGAGGGTACGCAGTGCGTACGCTTCCACTAAGGCCGCCAATGACCGAACCGAAGAATCTACGCCAGTCTTTATAACGTTCTATCATCCATCCCTAACGAAAACAAAATCCTTCTTCTGGGAGACTTCAACGCATGAGTTGGTAAGGACTGTGACATATGGAGAGGAAGCATCTGTAGGGAAGGTGTGGTACCCTTCTGCTCTCCAAATGCTTTTAACATAACTTGCTCGTAACGAACACCCTCTTCAAGCAAAGAAATACTTTAAAAACTTCATGGATGCAGCCCAGATCCAATCGCTAGCACATATTAGACGTCATCATTGGTAGGCCACGTGATCGGAAAGATATTCTGGTAACTCGTTCTCTGACTGGTTCTGAAGACTGTTGGACTGACCATCGCCTTATCTTTTATTTCATGAAGATCAAGATCTCGCTTAGAAGAAGAAATCCAAACACTGTAAAGCGACATAAGTTTAGCGTTGATTTGCTCCCAAACCATGCCAATCACTTGAGTTTCAACAATGTCTCATTAGAAATCTTCCTCAGGCTTTTCCTGCCAACGTACTAAAAACTAAAATCAACCTCGCGAAGGAATGCAATTGGAATGAGGAAGAAGAAAAATGAGAATTGGTTTGATCAAAATGACTCGGAGATTCAAAAACTATTGGACGATACCCGTAAGGCCCTATTTGAACACCTAAATGACAAGAACTCCATCCCCAAGAGGAATAAACACCGTGACCTCAAAGCTCGTGCTCAACTAGCAACACGTGAAATGAAAAATAACGTGGCTGAGAAAATCTAGTGAACTACAACTCTTATTCGAACGGAACGATATGAGAGGATTTTTCACTCAAACAAAAGCAATATTTGGACCTAAGTCATACGGTCTGGCTCCTCTTCGTAATAGTGATGATGGCTTGCTTACAGCTGCTCAAAAGCAATGAAGCTATTCTAGCGCGCTGGAAGGAACACTTTCTCAAGAACTTAAATAGGAACCCTGTTTTTGACGGGGATGTTTTGCACCAAATTCCACAACATCCAATAAATGATCCTTTGAGCGCAATCCCAACTCTAGAGGAAGGCTATCAACTCCATGAAAAATAATAAGGCCGCCGGACCTGACAATATACCTGCCGAAATATTAAAAAACGAAGGCCCACTTTTGATTTCACATCTCCACCAAATTATTGTCAAAATTAGGCTAAATGAAATTCAAATGAATTTAGGGATGGAATAATCGTGACGATCTACAAGACCGGGTCTGTATGTGGTAATCATAGAGGCATCACACTGTTATCAACCACTGGTAACATTTTATTTCGAATTCTGACAACTCATCTAACTCGTTTAGTTAAGAACGTCTCCCTGAATCACAGTGCGGCTTCAGGCCGTCTCGCCGCACAACTGACATGATCTTTACCGCTAGATAGCTTCAGGAAACGTGAACAAAATCAACCCCCCTTTTTATGGCCTTTATAGATCTTACGAAAGCCTTTGATAGTGTAAAGCGTGAGCTTTTATGGGAAATCCTGTCTAGATCTGGTTGCCCTCAAATATTTATCTCAGTCATGCGTCTTTTGCACTTCTTGGTGGGATCGGTTGTTGTGTGAGCGTCTTCGATTTCCCCGACGATCAATTCCATTCGCAAAGCTCTTGATCGGCATTCTTATCATCCGTCTCCTGATTCTTGTTCTTCTGTTATTTAGTGCTCTTTAATTAGGTTTTCGCGTTGTGATCTTAGTGCTTTTTAATTAATTTCCTTGTGTGAACTATAATTACCGCATTATGTTTAATGCTTTTCAATTAGTTAGTGCTGTGCTCCGCATCCCCCGGCAGTCTTGCTTGCAAGTACCAAAATTTTGTAACTCATTCCTCATTTCGGCTTCAATTTAGTTTTTTTTGCCTTATTCTATTTATGGCTTTTTGCTTGTTTATTTTGTCCTACCCGCATTTACTGCATTTGTATATCGCTATATATTTTTATTTGTATATAGCCATTTATTTCTATTGCTTAAATATTAACTTACTTTTTTCTTTTCACTCCATTGATTCATTTGTTGCCACGTGCTGCTCTTTGTCTTCCTTCCTTATTCGACTCGGTTACCATTCCCTGACTCTCCTCGTCCTGGCAAATCCTCTCCGACTCCCACGCCTCGCCTCGGCGAACCCGCCCCCACACCCACACTCACGCCTCGGTGAACTCTCCCCCACTTTCTATGAGTCAAGTTAGGGTTAAGTTTTCCCGTCTGTTGCGTTCTTCATAATTATCGCATTTGCTACCTCCTCCCCCATCATGTATGATAGGGATTCACTCAACTCTTTAAACTATTGTCTTTCACCAGCTACATACGCGAAGATAAAGGGGGCTGGTATCTCCCGGACTCGCCCGACTAGGAGGGGGCCGAGACTTTCGGCGTCCCTTAGGAACCTCTTTCGCCCTACGATTCTTCCCCTACCCAACACCTCTAAATTTCCCCCCTCCTCTTGTGCTCATCATCAGGCGTTGTCGGCGTCTCTTCTGAACATTAGGAGCCTGACCAATAGGTCGAAGTATATCCATGACCTCGGTCTGATTCTGGTTCATGCACTGCCCTTGCAACCGCTCCGAGTCATTCTTTCCTACATGTTTCTCGGAATCACCGTGGAGGGGAAGTTGCACTGATTTCCAACTCATCCTTCTCCCTGAATCTTCTCCCCTCTCCCCCTCTAGCCTCATTTGAGGCTCATTGTTGTCTCACGTGCTGTGCCCGCTCTGACTATCGTGGTCCTTTACTGCCCTCCCAGCTCGTCTCCGGCCTTATTTCTCGCGGAGTTCAGTAACCTATTCTCTGACCTATCCTCTACTAGTTCTCTCATTATTCTCGGTAACTTCAATCTTCCTACCCACAATGAGGCTTTTCGTGCATTCATTGACATCTTCGACCTCTTCTCTCACGCAACATGTGTCATCCCCAACACACATACATGGTAATACCCTGGACTTAGTCATCTCAAACCTTCATATCTCTAATCTAACAGTGACTAACCTTTTTAATAGGATTTCCGACCACTTCTTGGTCAATTTTAAATTCTATATTACCTACCTCCTCGCTCGTCCCGAGATCCTACTCCTTTCTGGCGATTATCGTCAATTGATACTACTTCTCTCTATAACGACGTTGTTTCTGCCCTACCTCCTATTAATACTACTGCTTCACCTGACCAAACCTTAAACTCTGCACCAATCATTACTCGCCCGCCTTGACGCGCACGCTCCCCTTATCACTCCTTCTTCAAACCGCTATCACCGCGCCCCTTGGTTCACCATGGAACTCCTTCGTTCAAGGAGGTCCTTACGTGCTCATGAGCGAGCTCTTCGTAGAGCACGCTCCCTGGGCAGGACACGACTTCCCTCTCCTTGCTTATCACCTTGCTACTTCGACTTAATCTTCCAAATTAAAATCAGCGCGGGAGGCTGATTCACGCAAACTTGTCTGAGAGCAAGAATGACCCTCCGACTATCTTTCGTCTCCTCTCTCGTCTTTCCCCGCCTAGCCTCATTTCCCGCACTTCTCCCCCCCCCCCCTCCATCAACCCCTCTACTCTTTCTAATGTTTTCTCTGATGAAGTTATTAACCTTCGCACCGTACTACCCCATTCGTCTGAACAAGCCCATGCTCTTCTCCCTGACCATACTCCATTGCCGCTTAACGTCCTCTGAGGAAGTAACTGCCCTGATCTCACGCTTTAACAAATCTGGATCCCCTAATGACGTCTTTCCACCCTAACCACCAAATTCTCACTGATTCTTCATTTCATTAACACTTTACTTGCCACAGGGATGGTTCCCTCTTCCTTCAAACATACCTCAATTCGTCCTATCCTTAAAAAAAAAACACCTTAACCCCTCTGAACCATCTAGGTATCGCCCTATCTCACAGCTCCCATTCCTCTCTAGGTCCTCGAGAGAGTGATTATCTCTCGCTTTAATGACCATGTTTCTAACTGCAATATCGATGAAATGTACCAGCCGGGGTTCAAATCGAAGCACTCTGCTGAAACCGCCCTTCTTAATGTGTCAGTCAGTTTGCGTAGAGCAGATGATAGGGGTTGTACGTCCATTTTAGTCCTCCTAGACCTCCTCTGCTTTCGACACCATCGACCACATTGTCCTCCTTGATCGTCTTCACACTTTCCTTGGTCTCTCGGCACTGCACTTGATTGGTTCCGCTCATACCTCTCCTCCCGCACTCAGTCGGTTGCGGTCGATGACCTCTCCTCCGAGCCCGCGCCCATTCATTTTGGGGGTGCCCTAGGGTTCAGTCCTTGGTCCCCTCCTCTTTTGCATCTACTTACTTCCTCCTGGCTTCCTTCTTAGCGATTTGGGCCTGTCCTTTCACCTCGATGCTGATGACTCTCAGATATACCTTTCCTCATCCCCTGTGTCCTCAATCAATTACCAAGCTCCTTTCAACCTACACCGCTATAAACGAATGGCTGTCTGCCAGCTTTCTCAAACTTAACCACGATAAAACTGAAGTTCTCCTTGTCGGTATCGCTTCGATGGTAGAGAAATCTAAGGCTCTTAACCTCCCTTATCCTTGGAGAAACCAATGTCGCTTTCTCTGATACCGTCAGGAATCTTGATGTTATTTTCGACGAGTAACTCGTTTAAACCGCATGTCGTGGTATACGGCCGAGTACGTATGTACGTCTGATTCGTACATAAGTAAATCCGCTTTAATTTAATTTTGTAACCAGGGAGGATTCGTATTAATGTATATCTATTGCAATTGGCAGCTTTCGAGGATCTAATTAAACAAATCACTTTCGCTCGGTATGGTAACTAACAAACATGAATAAGTTTTTCAATTACTTTTTACCTTTAACTAAAAGGGAGTCGTAAATGGGGTGACCTTGAACGAGAACTTCCTCGATGAGTTGATTAGAGGAGAGTTGGACTGGAGCCTTCCTCGCTGACGTGAGAATGGCTGAGAAAACTGTTGATGCTTGTCCGGGGTGGGTGGGAGGCGTGTGGTGATACTTCTTGACTTGAAGATGTAAGTGAGGGGATCTTGGATGAACGGAAGTTATTCTGATCCCTGTGTTACAATTTCGGGCTTCTCAGTGATGAGACTTGACCAAGAGGTGAATCTTTTCTAGAATGGGAATTCACGTTGGCATTCCTCAATGGTGAGGGGTATCACTGTTTTTATTCAGAAAACTGAGATAAAGGATTTCCTCTGGATGAGAATGGTATGAAAGTTGGTCTCGATACCACTGGTCTGCTCTTCTAAGCGACCCCCAAAACAGCCTCGAGAGGAAAAACCCCCTCGGTTCCACTTATCTTTTTGATTCCCTGGTTGACTCAGGGACTCGTCTTCTCTCGATTGCTACGCGGATTCTCCTTGTATTTCTCAAGATCGAACTATATATACGTCGATTATCCCCTGGGGTGGGAGAGGAGACGAGGGGCCACAGTTAAGCCTTTCTTATAGGGTATAAATTTTCAACGCGGTGACGCTTCGCCCGTTCTGGTTTATGCCGAGCGAGGCATGGCCTTTCTCTTAGATTTGTTCAACAGGATCTGGATGGAGGGTCTCCTCCCGGATTCCTGGCGAATCGCTACTGTGCTCGCCTTTCGCAAACCGAGGAGAGAATCATTCTACTCCGGCCGGTTTCCGCCCAATCTCTCTAACCTCTTGCGTGTGCAAGTTGATGGAGAAATTGGTAAATGTTAGATTAGCCCTTTTTTTGGACAGCGGAGGCCATCTGTCTTCTGCACAGTGCGGCTTCCGCAAGTTCCACTCCATGTCGGATTCTCTGCTCCGCCTGGAAAATGCCGTCTGCGAGGCTTTTCTTCGTAGACAGCACTACGCCACGGTGTTTTTCGATCCTTTGAAGGCGTATGATACCGCATGGCAATAGGATATCATTGAGACTCTCCACACGCCTCCCAATGTTTATATCTGAATTTTTGCGAGATCATCGATTCCGCATATGGGTGGGGGGAGCCCTTTCCAGCCCAATGGAGCAGGAAGAGGGTGTTCCACAGGGAAGTGTCATCAGTGTCACACTCTGCTCTGAGCATCAACGCCATCACCTCGATGCTGCCGGAAGATGTTCTCGCTTCGCTCTACGTGGACGACCTTTCGATCTCTTTTGGCGCGGCCCAGATGCAAATTCTGGAGCGTCGACTCCAACAGGCATTGAACCGCGTCTCTCGCTATACCGAAGCGCACAGGTTTCGGTTTTCCTTGGCCAAGACTAAGGTAGTGCACTTTCTGCCGCCATCCACGGCTCCACCCTCACCCATACTTGTTTCTTAATAGGGATACGCTTGGAAGTGGTTGAATCGCACCTCTTTCCTTGGTGTTGTATTTGACCGACGCCTCACCTGGGAGGCTCATATTCGCAGCTTAAGGGTCTCTTGTACCCGCGCCATGGATATTCTCCGTTCCGTGATGTTCAGCTCTTGGGACGCTGATAGGGCTCGGCTACAGATGTGAGTTTTATGCATCCGCATCCGCGCGTGTATTGCGGAAGGTGGACTCGATCCACCACACCGGCCTTCTCCTTGCGACCGGTGCCTTCCGCACTTCTCCCATTGAGAGCCTACTAGTTGATGCTAGGGATAAGCCACTCGCTCTACGCCGTGCACGTGGCCTTATTCAACCACTGCATCCGCACCTGATTTCGAAGGTGCCTATGTCGCAGAGACGCCAGTCATACCCTAAGCCCTTTGGGTTTTGGGCTAAGAAACTCCTTCGAGATCTAGGTATAGTTCTCAGGCCGGTGGTGCCCCTGGGTTCTGCCCAGGACGCCACCTTGGAGGGTACGACCCTTGGCTATTTGTCGCCACGCCACTTCTCCCAAAGCTTGTACAGCGCCGGGAGTATTGCGTTCGACCTTTTTGGAGCACACCTCGTGGCACGCTGGAACCGTGCCAGTGTATACGGATGGCTCCAAGTCCCAAGAGGGGGGTCGGCTTCCACGCCGTATCCCCTTTGTGGGGAGTCAGCCTGGCTCTGCCAGGCGCTGCGTCTGTCTCCACGGCCGAACTGGTGGCAATATACCACTCGGTACGGGAGATTACGCGACGTGCCCGGTTCGGAGACCGGATTGTGATCTATAGCGACCCACAAAGCGCCCTGTGTGCTCTCGGGGCATTGGAATCTCCCCATCCCCTAGTTTGCATATCCGTGACACCACGCTTTTGGCTAACCGAGTGGATGTCGAGATTATCTTCTGCTGGGTTCCTGGACATGTAGGAATTGCGGGGAATGAGGGCTGAAAGAGTCCGTGAGGACTCTGCGACTGGACCAGCGTTTCGCTCTTCCCCACGCCGACTACATGGCAGGAATACGGGCAGCTCTTCAGGCTGCTTGGCAAAGAAGATGGGAGACGGTCGAAGGGAACTTAAAGTTGCGTGCCATTGCGCCGCGACTGTTCCCATGGACCTACCCCCTAATGCCGCGAACGCTTCAGGTTGCTTTCTGTCTTCTCCGAATTGGGCACACTCGCGGGACGCACCGCCATTTGATTGGGCGCTCGCCGATGCCCTACTCTGAAGACTGCGTTGTCCTCCAGACTATTCGGCACATTTTTGTTGAATTTCCCCGTCTGGGCGATCTTCGCGCACGTTACCTGTCCCGTTGCCGGGATGAGCGGGGTCGCTACCGCATGTCCTTGTACGCGGGACGAGTTCGTGAACATTGACTAGTGGACTTATAGACTTTTGGGGGGAGGCCGGCCTTCTCCCCTTTATTTAACTAGTTGGGTTTGGTGGGGGGGGGTATTTTAGTAGGTCGCACGTTCCTGCACGTTTTAAGCATCGTTTTTTTTAAAAGATGCCTAATATTAGGCAATGTTGAATACGGCGACTAATGCCCAAGTAGGCAGTCGCCAGATGAGCTCTTAAAATTTAAAAAAAAAAATTAAACTTAAAAACATCAATGCAAAAACTGTAAAAAAAATAACGCGCCCTCTGATAGTGATGATGGAAGCGACACCAAACGAGACTTGTCAAAGGGCGGAAGAGCTCCTCGTCAGCCAACGACCATCTAATCCCCACTGGTGTGGTTGACTCCAACAGGCATTGAACCGCGTCTCTCGCTATGCCGAAGCGCACAGGTTTGGGTTTTCTTTGGCCAAGACTAAGGTGGTGCACTTCTGCCGCCATCCACGGCTTCACCCCGACCCAGATTTGTTTCTTAATGGGGTGCGCCTGGATGTGGTTGAGTCGCACCGTTTCCTTGGTCTTGTATTCGACCGACGCCTCACCTGGGAGGCTCATATTCGCAGCCTTAGGGTCTCTTGTACCGGCGCCATGGACATTCTCCGTTCCGTGAAGTAGCCCTATCAGCGCTTGGGGCGCTGATAGGGGTACTGCCTTACTTTTTTATCGATCCTTTGTTCGTTCGAAGCTCGACTAGGGATGCGAGTTTTATGCATCCGCAGCCGAGCGTTTATTGCGGAAGGTGGATTCGATCCACCACACCGGCCTTCGCCTTGCGACCGGTGCCTTCCGCACTTCCCCCATTGAGAGCCTGTTGGTCGATGCTGGGGAGATGCCACTCGCTCTACGCCGAGTGCAGTGTATCACTCGACTGTACGTGCCTCCCTCAGTCGCCAACAGCTCTCACTGCATCCGCAGCTGATCTCGATGGTGCCTATGCCGTCGAGAGACGCCAGTCATACCCTAAGCCTTTTGGGTTTAGGGCCAGGAAACTCCTTTGAGAGGTAGATATCGCTCTCGGGCCGGTGGCGCCCCTGGTTTTGCCCAGGACGCCACCCTGGAGGGTACCACATTTGACTATTTTTCGCCACGCCTCTGCTCCCAAAGCTTGTACTGCGCCGGGAGTATTGCGTTAGACCTTTTTGGAGCACACATCGTGTCACGCTGGAACCGTGCCAGTGTATACGGATGGCTCCAAGTCCCAAGAGGGGGTCGGCTTCCACGCCGTATCCCCTCTGTTTGAAGTCAGCGGGGCTCTACCAGGCGCTGCGTCTGTCTTCACGGCCGAGCTGGTGGCAATACACCACTCGGTACGGGAGATTACGTGACGTGCCCGGTTCGGAGACCGGATTTTGATCTATAGCGACTCACAAAGCGCCCTGAGTGCTCTCGGGGCATTGGAATCTCCGCATCCCCTGGTTCGCGATATCCGTTACGCCACGGTTTTGGCGAGCCGGGCAGATGTCGAGATTATCTTCTGCTGGGTTCCTGGACATGTAGGAATTGCGGGGAATGAGCGCGCCAAAGAGTCCGCGAGGACTCTGCGACCGGACCAGCGTTTCGCTCTTCCTCACACCGACTACATGGCAGGAATACGGGCAGCTCTTCGGACTGCTTGGCAAAGAAGATGGGAGACGGTCGAATGGAACTTAAAGTTGCGTGCCATTGCGCCGCGACTGTTCCCATGGATCTATCCCCCAATGCCGAGGCGGCTTAAGGTTGCTTTCTGTCGTCTTCGAATCGGACACACTCGTGTGACGCATCGCTACTTGATGGAGCGCTCGCATGCGCCCTATTGCAACGACTGCGTCGTCCCCCAGACTGTTCGGCATATTCTTGTCGAATGTCCCAGTCTGGGTGATCTTCGCGCACGATACCTGTCTCGGTACCGGGATGGGCGGGGTCGCTACCGCCTGTCCCTTGTACTCGGGACGAGTGCGTGCACCATGACTGGTGGACTTATTGACTTTTGGGGGGAGGCCGGCCTTCTCCCCTTTATTTAAGGTTCCTTTTTTTTTGTTATTGTTTTGTTTGTAGGTTGCACTCTCCTGCACCGGGGTGAGGGGGACCTCCCCCCGCTGCCGGAGATTGCTTCGATTGTTAAGTTTTTCCACTTTATATCATTGTTAAGTTTTCATATTTTTACTTTAAAGTAGCCTAGTTCTAGGCTGTCGTGTTTTTCGGCGACTTATGCCCAAGTGGGTAGTTGCCAGATGGGCTCCATAAAATTAAAAAAAAATTTATGCTGCTTAATCTGCTCCCAATTCGGTCTTACCTAGCACTTCCTTTGCTACGCTGCTCCGAATCCAAGTCAAAAGACTTGTTTAAAAACTCCTGCTACTAATATTCGACCATTTTTCACCATCCGTGAATCTTCTTGTAAGGAAAATGTAATCGTATGTAGAGCACATATTGCAATGAAAATTGTATGGTAGAGCACATTGGAAGAGCACCAGAAATTGATTAAGTTTGTTAGCATGATGTCACCACTTCACATGAAATAACGTCAAGTCAATGAACTTGTCATCTTATTTTTCTTGCCATTTAAGCACTTAACGAGTAGACTCCTGAGCTTTAGATATAATGGGCTTGATACAGAATTTTGCGGTATCTAGTACGCCATCATATATATATATATATATATATATATATATATATATATATATATATATATATATATATATACGCACAGTAAAACCCGATTCCTTGTTAAATTTGCGCAATAGAAGATATGTAGTGTATATTATGCTCCGTGTCATTAATACTATTTAATGTAAATTTCTACTGGCTGGTTTGATGCTACGTACTAAAGTTTATTAATTATGATGCTTCTTTAAATGTTTAAAATTGTAAATGGGCAGATTTTCTTTTAACTTCCGACAGATGTTCTTATCAGAAATTTTTTGAAATGAAAACTTTATTCTTATGTTTCCATTTTATTATTTGGTTTCCATTGTTACTTTGCAGATGGCTACGCATTCTCGCAAGAAGAACACGGCGTAATTCGTCAATCAGAAGTCATCCGAGCATATGACACGACTCGTCCGAAACCCGGTGGAATGTAGAAAAAAAAAAGCTCACGTTTCGTACCAGTTTTTTCTTCCGCGGCTTTATTTTTTCGCCCGCCAAATTTTAAGAGGGGCCCATTAGTTTGATATCGGCGATTGCTAGTTGTATAATTCGATCGTTCTCTCGATAGACGAATGAATTATTTGCCATTTTCAATAGTTATGTAATCTGAAGAAAGGCTTCGTCTCATTGGCCCATTATCACCTAATTATGAATATGATCATATATAAATTACCAATGTCATAATATTGACTGCAAGTAGACTGTAGATTTTTGCATACCCATATATACAGACAAACTTCATCATCTTCATTTAAATTGTGTAACGTAGATCACACTAGTGTAACACTTTCCCTCAAAAGAAAATATAAAGTGTAAATTAAATAAAGAATTGTCGGTTCTACTACTTAAGTGTGTGCGATCTACAAATTGTGAAAGTGATCTACGTAGGTCGTAGATATGTCGGAAAAAAAGATATATACGGAATGTAGTGAAGAAAACTAAAAAAAAATAAAATGAAACCAGTATTTATTTATAAATAAATACACAACATAAATACTAACAACAAATAAATTAATGCAAATAAAATACTGCAAGAAATAAATTTCTGGTATTCAATTCCAAAATTTTCCCAACAAATAAAATCTAGACGAAAATAGAATTTCACATGTTTTAAGAATACATATTTTAGCGCCCAGTCACCATTACGATAATCATCTTGGTAATTGACAAGTGTTATGGATGTAATAGTGATGGAGATTAGAATATACCGCCATTTATCTGAGTGGCTGACTGAAAAACTACTTGCATTTCACTAAAAAAAAATGGCACAATGGACTGGTGACTCCGTTTCTTCTTTGAACTTTAGAATAACGGCAATCTAAAAGTCTTCGCCCGTGATTTCTATTCTTTTTAATATCTGTCGCTATTTAGAGTCCTTCGATCGCCATAAAGGTCGCCGCCTCTGTTATAGACAGGTACAATTGAAGAGCATATTAGTTCTTTTTCTGTGCATATAGTTGGATGACTTCGGTCAATGATTGCTCTTTAACGAAGTAAAAAACCAACTCCAAAATCTTAGTTAGATTCCAGTGTATCTAGTTAAAGTCTGTATAATGAAAAAAGAAAAATATTGCCTTACAGACCTAAAAGTTTGGCATCCCCTCTTCGTGTAGCAAAAAACAGGGCGATATTCACCTCTATTTTTCCCCTCATTACCACTCTGTATTTGTTGCGAGGAGCAATAAATAACACCTTGCGGTTGATTCAAGGGTTGATAGCATCGAAGGAATGCTATGGTCTAATCTTAATTTTCTTGTAAGATTCTTTCGCTCCCATGTTACCTGCTTAAATGTGGAAGAAAATTATTATTACTAAATGAGTTGTGCTGACTTATATACCAAATCGAAGGGAAACCTCAAATAAACGATAAATCGCATCCGATTAGTAAAATAAATCGTAATTAATTTGACCATCCAGAAAAATATATAAAGGAGCTCATATGATAGAGAGGAGCGAATGAGCCCACTTTAGTAGAATCGCGCGCGTCACACACTTAAGTAGTACATAATTGTATGATTAAAAACCTAAGTTATTTTTGTACTCTCCTGTTATATCAAATTACTTATTAGTTTTATATTATACCAACGTTTATCAATTATTCAGGATAGCAGACCACCTTTTTTTGAAGTTTATTTCTCTAGAACTATTTTTTTTTTTTTTTGTCTTTCTCCTACCAAATATTACATGTAGTTAGAAGTCTTGAATGCTCTCACTAGTACTGGATAAAGTAAGGATAATAAAAAAGGAGTGCAATCTCTTATTTGATGTGGTTCCAAAATTTGCATCGAAAGAAATGGTACCACAAAATGGGGATGAAAACCTTAAAACCTTAAGGCAAGATTTGCGTAAAAAGTCGAGATTTAAAAGAATGCGTGATTGAGTTTCATTAAAACTTACTATTTTTCACCCGAAGCACGACTTTGGGTAATTAATATAAGTAATCATATATTTAAAAAAAGTTAGCAAAGGATTTAAATAAAAAAAATAAACGGGGTCGATTTTATTTCTTTAGGATGTGGCAATGTTAATTTTGTTTTTAAATGTTCATGTTTAGTTGCCACCCCATGATAAAAACAAAACCTTAAGAACTAAATACTTTTAAGATTGCCAGATCGTGCGTAGTTCACTAAAACACTTTATCCATAGTAGATGAGACACGCAGGCAAGGTAAATATTTCATCTAGGGTTAAAAAGAGTTCGAGGCTTTTAATAACTGACTTGCCTTAATATGGATAAGCTTTATTCATTATAACTGTGATAATACTGGCTATTTTTCGTATTCTGTTGATATTATTTGTATTTTGTTGCGTTGAATTCTGGTCACTAGCTTTAAGTTATACTTCAGATATATTATTTGAAGAATCTACTTATCCACATGGCAAATCCCTCGGGAGTATGGGGTCACGCATTGGGGTAGAAATGAAAATATTGAAACTTCTGCCCGTAAAAGAGTTTAGAATTTATTTATGAAAATAAGATTAAATCTTTTCGTGTCGCACTAGAAAAAAACAACTTTTGGAAGCATTCCGTGTATATTTGTGAATACCTCCTCTTTCATTTTCCTTCATCGCAGTCTTCACGAAATTTGTATTTAGTGTATAAATGTTTGTGTTTATAAATTTGAAGATATATTAGTGTTAGTAATGGTCGCGTGTTGTAACACAGAAAAAAATGTGTGTGTTAAAGAAAAGAAATCGTTCGGTTTTCTTTCCTTACCAGAAGTAGACCAAAAAATAATATTTGATATTTTTATCAAACTCACTTTACGTAAGTACCAAGCAAGTGGGTTATATATATATATATATATATATATATATATATATATATATATATATATATATATATATATATAATATATATATATATATATATATATATATATATATATATATATATATATATATATATATATATATATATATATATATGCAGATACAGCCACAAAGGAAAAGAGAAAAAATGATTCCGAGCGCTTTCGTCTTTATTCTTAAAGACCTTTTCAAAGGTCTTTAAGAATAAAGACGAAAGCCCTCGGAATCGTTTTTCACTTTTCCTTTGTGGCTGTATCTGCATAACCTTTACTCGCGTGTCACTACGTGAGCTTATTTCGTGTAAAATAAATATATATATATATATATATATATATATATATATATATATATATATATATATATATATATATATATATATATATATATATATATTATAATGAATAAATAAAAGTTGTGGCAAAAATCCTGATGTTTGAAATTTAATTTATAGATTCCACCATTTTACTGAACGTCAGTTCCATTAAAAAGTGTTATGAAACTAGTTAAAAATAAATTATTAATGAAATGATAAAATTTATCGCTGTTCACATGTCCTGAGTATGTTCTATCATATTAATAGGAATCTTGACTTGTGATAATACATTATATTTGTTGTCATATTGTTCGTTATATCAAAGCATTAAAAATATGTTTTACACTATATCAATTCACCTAAAAACCCCGATTAGCCTTTAATATCTGCACCAAAAATGAACCGAGTTTTCTTGCTTCCTCTTCGTCCGCGTCCTTTCCTGGTCTGACTGTTGGCCGACTCTCAACTTGTGGAGGTGAGTGGGTGAATGTGATCAACCAGAATTTTATCATGTCATATACTCCAGCCCCCACATGTTTTTTTTTTTTTTTTGTTATTTATTTATTTTCCTTTCTATTTCTATGCTTCACTTCGCCCGTACTGGGTGGTATGAGGGCCTATTGGGCTCTTCCTTGGACTATTGACATAAACAAGTCGCATCGTGTAGGATCGTTTTGTGCCCCTGCTGTTAGGGTCTTTGCAATACCCGTGGGTACATAATTCCTGATTCTCGGTTAAAGACCCCGTAAGGGGCGCGGCGATTTGCCATCCTGGCCGCCGTGCTGACGGGATCCAGCGCTCCGTCCGGCCCCAGCTAAGCCTCTCTTCCTTCCTTCAGATAGCCCGATTTCTCCCCTACCTCGTCGCTTTTCATACAACCTCTCCCACAACTTTCTCTGGTCAGCCTCTAATTTCACAGGGTAGAATGCTGACCTTCTTCTCAAGCCAACCACCCCGGATCGGGGCTGAGGGGGGGAGGGGACATTGTTCCCTAACCCCTCAGCTCCGGTTCGGGATGGGTTTTTTTTAACAACCTGCTTCATCCCCACCCACATCTTCCTCACATCCCTTTTCCTCTCCTCTTCACAACCTATATTTTTTACGCCGTGTCCAAGGTGGAGCCGCCATGCCGAAGGACTGCCAGGCCACCAGGCGGGAGGGGTGGTCCCGAATGGCGGCGCCTGGCTCTGCCGGGCTTGTAAGCACCTCTCGCAGTGCGGGCAACTGCGAGAGGTGATGAGCTATTGCGTCCCGTAATCAAAAGAGGGTCACCATGCCCATGTATGAAAAAAAACAAAAACCCCAACCCCCAACTTCCCCAAAAACATCTACGGAGCCGCCCTCGGGCAGCTCCACCGAGAAAATGGAGGTCCCCCCCCTTGTGCTTGCGCAAGGGACCCTCCATAATTCTTTAACCGGAGAGGAGGCTTACTTCTCTCCTACGCCTACGGGTGTAGGGGACTCCCCCTCACCCCCTTCTCTGGAGGTGCTTTCGGGCACCTCCCTATCTCCAGCGGCAGTCCCTCCTTTGCTTTCTAAGGGGACTGCCAAGAAAGCCAGCAGGCAGCCCATTGCCGACCGCCCCTCGTGCAAGCGGCTCGGTAGGGCAAACCCCCTTAGGGGGGAGAGGGAAGCCAGGCCCCTTCGGTCGCTTCCCTCAAAAGACCTGCTGGCAAGAATTTTGAACCTTGCTGGGGTCAAGGCCTGTGCCTCCCCACACCACCTGACTAGTGACAATACTGCCAAGGGGACCTGCGATGTCCTGGGAGGGGATGGCCAACTGGAGGCCCCTCCTGTGATAGACATGGTCCTTGAGGAGACCCAGCCCCAGACGGTAGGGCCTTCCATGGGGGGGAATTCGGGCTCGGCGCCAAGCACCGAACCCGAATCCGCCCCTATGCAAGGTCCTCCTCAAATGGCTGAGGGCTCCGAGGCAGTAGAAGGAGGGGAGGGATCTCCTCCGACAGGTGCCCCTACGACAACCAGGACCTTCTCCATTTCGGAGAGGGACCTGGCTGAGGCTGGTCCATCTGGCCTGGGGACTTCTGCCGGCGGAGGTGAAAAGCGGGTTCATTCCCCGCCCTCCTCTCCTAAAAAGAAAAAGACGAAGAAGACTCGGGGCTCCTCTCCATCCGCGGGGGCTGCGGGGACGGATGGGTCTGCTGCCACTTTGGTAGGCGACCAAGCCAAGATCGGCACATCCGGCCCCTCTACCCCCTCGTGTGCGGAGCCCATGACTACGACTAAGACCAAGAATGCACAGGGCGGAGCCTCGATGACATCGGGGCCCCTGATTCAGAGGTTACCTGGCGTTTTCGAGCCCGCTGGCTTCAAACGCTTCCTCGTTATTCGCTCCACTGATGGCACCATGTTGTCCAAGGGCAACATGATCCATCAGAGGAGAGGATTAGCTAGTGCAATTGGTAGAGAGCCGAAGGTAACCCGTTTCTCGGACGGGAGCCTTCTGGCGAATCCCGCCGAGGCGGCCAAGATAAGTGCTCTTCGGACACTTCATGGCACCCCGGTGAGTGTGAGGCCGCACTCTACCATGAACTTTGTGAAAGGAGTAGTTTATGCGAGGGAACTCGTTGACTACTCCATTGAGGACATCACCCTAGAGCTGGCCGACCATGGGGCGGTCAAGGTCGAACGTGTGATGAGAAAACAGGGAGGGGCCTCGAGACCCACCCCTACACTCTTCGTCACGTTCGACTGTGACAAGCTCCCTGAGTCGGTGCGTGCCGGTTGGTACCGCTACCGCGTGAAGGCATTCGTGCCACTGCCGCGGCGGTGCTATTACTGCCACCGCTTCGGCCATACGAATCGATCATGTAGACGTGCAAAATCGGGGTCACCCGAAGTCTGTGTAAATTGCTCCAAGGTCGCACACGATAAGTCCAAATCGTGTGTGGCCAAGTGTGTCAATTGCGGAGAGCCGCACCCTGCTTCTTCGAAGCAATGTGGTGCATATCTCCTGGAGAAAGAAATCCTGGCCGTTCAGGCCCAGGATCGACTCTCATTCCGCGAGGCAAAGGACTTGGTCCTGGCGCGCCCGGCTCTGCCTGGGACGTCATATGCCTCAATAGTTAGAAAAGCACCCTCTGCTCCTGGCCCATCCAGGCCAACGAGCACGGTTGTTTCCGCGCCCATTCGGAGCCCTTCTGTGGGCTCTACCCAACCTGGGCGCTCCCCTGGTAAAGCTGGCGGCAAAAAGGGTTCATACCCTGCCCCGGCTAAAACCAGGGCTCCCCCCTCTTCCCCCAGCGTGACCGTTTCGCGTAAAGCGAAACGGCCACGCGCCTCAACCGAGTCGTTAGACTCACAGGAGGCAACACCCCTGAAGATGGTCGCTAGGCCATCTTCCGGGGTTCCTAAAGCTGTTCCCCGAAAGGAGGACAGCAACAAAGGAGCTTCGGCCCCTTTGCCCACGCCCCGTGGTGGAGCGAGTGGCTCGGAGACGGTGGTTCCTCGAAAAGAGGGCCCCCCGCCTCCGAAGCCGCAACGCCCGCCTAAAGTTTCGAGGCGGAGGGAGGAAAAGACTCGCATGGCGAGCCCCACCTCCCCAAATAAGTCCTCGAAGGCGACAGCGCCCGGGGTTCTGCCCCCGGGAAGCGTACGGCCATTCCCGTGAGGGTCTTCAATTCGAGGAGGGCCCCCGCGTCTCCTCCGAGCTAGGCCTGGAGGGCATATTCCTTCAATGGAATTGCCGTGGACTCCGGGCCAACTGGGAGGAGCTGCGGAGGCTCGCCTCATCCCGTTCCCCGTTAGCTATTTTTTTGCAGGAGACCATGCTAGGCGCGTGCCCCCTGCCTGCCCTCCCGGGGTATAAGGGTCTTGCGACCCAACCACCGCGGGACGGCCCGGCTGGGGGATGCGCGGTTTACACCCGGCATGATGTCTCCGTTCTTCCTTTCTCTTTAGATACCTCCTTTCAGGCAGTGGCTGTGCAGCTGCACCTGGATAGGAGGTATACTATCATTTCTGCGTACATTCCACCGTCAGCTGACTTCGACGCGGGGGACTTTCGCCGCGTCGTGGCACGGTTGCCGAGGCCCTATCTCTTGCTTGGAGATCTGAACGGCAGGCATCCTCTCTGGGGAGATTACACCATAAATCCCAGGGGACAAGTCCTTGCCGATCTGATCGAAGAGCTTGAGATGGGTGTCCTAAACGTGGATGAGTTTACGCATCACTGTCCGAGAACCGCTTCATTTTCTTGCCTTGACCTATCTTTGTGCTCTTCGGATGCACAGCCTGATTTTGATTGGGGGGTGGTCGATGACCTCCATGGTAGTGATCACTTTCCCATTCAAATATCATTTTCAGGGCAACTGCCGCCTGAGAGACCACCTCGGTGGTGCTTGGCGCGGGCGCGGTGGCCTGCATTTCAGGAAATGACTGAATTCTCTATCTCAGTCAAGGAGTTTAGGTCGGTAGATGAGGCCGTCGAGTTCTTCTCCGGCAACCTCATCGCCGTGGGCCTGACTACTATTCCTAGGACGTCTGGCCGTTTTGCACGCCGACCACTCCCATGGTGGTCGGCCGAGTGTGAGACGGCCCTCAAACAGAAGCGTTATGCCTACATGCGCTATAAGCGCCGCCCGAACGATTTCACCGTCGCTGAATTTCGTCGGGCTAGGGCTAGGTTCCGGTATATTTCGAAGCACGCCCGCCGCTCTTCCTGGCGGGCATACGTGTCTTCACTTAACGGGAAGACCCCTTTAGCTGAGGTGTGGAAGCGAGTCAAAAGGATTCGGGGCAAGTTCTCGCAGGACCCCCCTCCCGTTCTCCAGGAGAATGGGACCGCAATCTCGGACCCCGCGTCCGTGGCGGAATCCTTAGCGACCGCTTTTTCCGCATTCTCTAGCCGTGATGCTGCTCCGCCAGCATTCAATGCACGTCGTGATGTCGCGGAAGGCCGCCGGCTGGACTTTACCTCCAGAGGCGGAGAACCCTTCAACGACAAGTTTACTGTGAGTGAGTTGCGTTCCGCTCTCGCTTCGTGCGCGGACACCGCCCATGGTCCGGACGATGTCCCGTACGCCATGCTTCGACACCTGGGTGAGCGAGGCATGGCCTTTCTATTAGATTTGTTCAACAGGATCTGGGTGGAAGGTCTCCTCCCAGACTCCTGGCGAATCGCTACTGTGCTCGCCTTTCGCAAGCCGGGGAGAGATCACTCTACTCCGACCGGTTTCCGCCCAATCTCTCTAACCTCTTGCGTGTGCAAGTTGATGGAGAAATTGGTAAATGTTAGATTAGCCTATTTCCTGGACAGCGGAGGCCATCTGTCTTCTGCACAGTGCGGCTTCCGTAAGTTCCACTCCACGTCGGATGCTCTGCTTCGACTGGAAAATGCCGTCTGCGAGGCTTTCCTTCGTAGACAGCACTACGCCACGGTGTTTTTTGATCTGGAGAAAGCCTATGATACCGCATGGCGATACGGTATCATGGAGACTCTCCACACGATGGGGGCGTGGGGACGCCTCCCAATGTTTATATCTGAATTTTTGCGAGATCGTCGATTCCGCGTACGGGTGGGGGGAGCCCTCTCCGGCCCAAAGGAGCAGGAAGAGGGTGTCCCGCAGGGAAGTGTCCTCAGTGTCACACTCTTTGCCCTGAGCATCAACGGCATCACCTCGGTGCTGCCGGAAGATGTTCTCGCTACGCTCTACGTGGACGACCTTTCGATCTCTTTTGGCGCGGCCCAGATGCCAACTCTGGAGCGCCGACTCCAACAGGCATTGAACCGCGTCTCTTGCTATGCCAAAGCGCACAGGTTTCGGTTTTCTTTGGCCAAGACTAAGGTGGTGCACTTCTGCCGCCATCCACGGCTTCACCCCGACCCAGATTTGTTTCTTAATGGGGTGCGCCTGGATGTGGTTGAGTCGCACCGTTTCCTTGGTCTTGTATTCGACCGACGCCTCACCTGGGAGGCTCACATTCGCAGCCTTAGGGTCTCTTGTACCCGCGCCATGGACATTCTCCGTTCCGTGACGTTCAGCGCTTGGGGCGCTGATAGGGCTACCGCCTTACTTTTTTATCGATCCTTTATTCGCTCGAAGCTCGACTACGGATGCGAGTTTTATGCATCCGCAGCCGAGCGTTTATTGCGGAAGGTGGATTCGATCCACCACACCGGCCTTCGCCTTGCGACCGGTGCCTTCCGCACTTCCCCCATTGAGAGCCTGTTGGTCGATGCTGGGGAGATGCCACTCGCTCTGCGCCGCGTGCAGTGCATCACTCGCCTGTACGCGCGAGCCCGGCGCCTCCCCCAGTCGCCAACAGCTCTCACTGCATCCGCAGCTGATCTCGATGGTGCCTATGCCGCCGAGAGACGCCAGTCATACCCTAAGCCCTTTGGGTTTAGGGCCAGGAAACTCCTTCGAGAGGTAGATATAGCTCTCGGGCCGGTGGCGCCCCTGGTTCTGCCCAGGACGCCACCCTGGAGGGTACCACATTTGGCTATTTGTCTCCACGCCTCTGCTCCCAAAGCTTGTACTGCGCCGGGAGTATTGCGTTCGATCTTTTTGGAGCACACATCGTGTCACGCTGGTACCGTGCCAGTGTATACGGATGGCTCCAAGTCCCAAGAGGGGGTCGGCTTCCACGCCGTATCCCCTCTGTTTGAAGTCAGCGGGGCTCTACCAGGCGCTGCGTCTGTCTTCACGGCCGAGCTGGTGGCAATACACCACTCAGTACGGGAGATTACGCGACGTGCCCGGTTCGGAGACCGGATTGTGATTTATAGCGACTCACAAAGCGCCCTGAGTGCTCTCGGGGCATTGGAATCTCCGCATCCCCTGGTTCGCGAAATCCGTGACGCCACGGTTTTGGCGAGCCGGGCAGATGTCGAGATTATCTTCTGCTGGGTTCCTGGACATGTAGGAATTGCGGGGAATGAGCGCGCCGATGAGGGCGCCAAAGAGTCCGCGAGGACTCTGCGACCGGACCAGCGTTTCGCTCTTCCTCACACCGACTACATGGCAGGAATACGGGCAGCTCTTCGGACTGCTTGGCAAAGAAGATGGGAGACGGTCGAGGGGAACTTAAAGTTGCGTGCCATTGCGCCGCGACTGTTCCCATGGACCTATCCCCCAATGCCGCGGCGGCTTCAGGTTGCTTTCTGTCGTCTTCGAATCGGACACACTCGTGTGACGCATCGTTACTTGGTGGAGCGCTCGCATGTGCCCTATTGCAACGACTGCGTCGTCCCCCAGACTGTTCGGCATATTCTTGTCGAATGTCCCAGTCTGGGTGATCTTCGCGCACGATACCTGTCTCGGTACCGGGATGGGCGGGGTCGCTACCGCCTGTCCCTTGTACTCGGGACGAGTGCGTGCACCATGACTGGTGGACTTATTGACTTTTTGGGGGAGGCCGGCCTTCTCCCCTTTATTTAAGGTTCCTTTTTTTGTTATTGTTTTGTTTTAGATTGCACTCTCCTGCACCGGGGTGAGGGGGACCTCCCCCCGCTGCCGGAGATTGCTTCGATTGTTAAGTTTTTCAAATTTATATTGATTGTTAAGTTTTCATATTTTAACTTTAAAGTAGCCTAATTCTAGGCTGTCGTGTTTTTCGGCGACTTATGCCCAAGTGGGTAGTTGCCAGATGGGCTCTATAAAAAAAAAAAAAAAAAAATCTCGGTTAAAGAGAGTAATCACGGAATTAATAGTTCGCTGGTTTCAGTCCTATCAAGCTGCTGCTTCTCAGGTGGACGTCAGCCGGGGCAAGCCCCAACTCCCCACCCTGATGTTCGGTCCCGGTGGTAACCTTCCTTAGTAAATAGTGTCAGCTTAAAAAAAAATTCCGGACGGAGATTCGAACTGCTATAGCTGGGGCTGCTCTGAGAGTGTCAACAAAGGCTGGGGTGGTCCTTTTTTACCTGCGGCGAAGCGCAAGGTCTAGGAGTAGCTTTTTTTTCAAAAGAAGTAAGGTTCAATTGTACCCATTTAGAGCCATGGGATATATGGTTATTCACCCTGGAGATTTGGAATCTGCCATTGGATTTAGTGAAATCAAGTGGCAGAAGCCTCATTTAGCCAGTCAAAGGCACTTGTAAGTGATTTGAACCATGGGAAACCATCAATGTAATAACCATTTATCATCTTATCAGGACTCCGGGCCAACTGGGAGGAGCTGCAGAGGCTCGTCTCCTCCTGTTCCCCGTTAGCTATCCTTTTGTAGGAGACCATGCAGGGCGCATGCCCACCGCCAACCCTCACTGGGTATAAGGGTTTTGCAACCTCACCACCACAGAATGGAAGATGGGTGATTTACATCCGGCCCCTGAAGGGGCGCGGCGATTTGCCATCCTGGCCGCCGTGCTGACGGGACTCAGCACCCCGTCCGGCCCCAGCTTAGCCTCTCTTCCTTCCTTCAGATAGCCTGTATTCCTATCCTACCTCGTCGCTTTTCATACAACCTCTCCCACAACTTTCTCTGGTCAGCCTCTAATTTCACAGGGTAGAAGCTGACCTTCTCAGCCAATCGTCCCGGATCGGGGCTGAGGGGGGAGGGGACAATGTCCCCTAACCCCTGAGCTCCGGTCTGGGGTGGTTGGCTTTTAACAACCTGCTTCATCCCCACCCATACCTTCGTCACATCCCTTTTCCTCTCGTCTTCAAAATCTATCCGTTTTACGCCGTGTTCAAGGTGGAGCCGCCATGCCGAAGGACTGCCAGGCCACCAGGCGGGAGGGGTGGTCCCAAATGGCGGCGCCTGGCTCTGCCGGGCCTGTAAGCACCTCTTGCAGTGCGGGCTACTGCAAGAGGTGGTGAGCGATTGCGTCCCGTAAAACAAAGAGGGTCACCATGCCCAATGATGAAAAAAAAAAAACATCTCCCCTTAATTCCCCCTATAACAACAACGGAGCCGCGCTCGTGCAGCTCCACAGAAAAGATGGAGGTCCCCCCCCCCCTGTGCTTGCGCAGGGGACCCTCCATACCCCTTTAACCGGAGAGGAGGCTTACGCCTACGGGTGTAGGGGACTCCCCCTCACCCCCTTCTCTGGAGGTGCTTTCGGGCACCTCCCTATCTCCAGCGGCAGTCCCTCCTATGCTTTCTAAGGGGACTGCCAAGAAAGCCAGCAGGCAGCCCATTGCCGACCGCCCCTCGTACAAGCGGCTCGGTAGGGCAAACCCCCTTAGGGGGGAGAGGGAAGCCAGGCCCCTTCGGTCGCTTCCCTCAAAAGACCTGCTGGCAAAAATATTAAACCTTGCCGGGGTCAAGGCCTGTGCCTCCCCACTAAAGACTTATGACGCTGCCAAGGGGACCTGCGATGTCCTGGGAGGGGATGGCCAACTGGAGGCCCCTCCTGTGATAGACATGGTCCTTGAGGAAAACCAGCCTCAGAAGGTAGGGCCTTCCATGGGGGGGAATCCGGGCTTGGCGCCAAGCACCAAACCCGAATCCGCCCCTATGCAAGGTCCTTATCAAACGGCTGTGGATTCTCAGGCAGGACAAGGAGGGGAGGGATCTCCTCCGGATGAATCCCCTGCGCCCACCGGGACTTTCTCCATTTCAGAGAAGGACCTGGCTGAGGCCGGTCCATCTGGCCTGGGGGCTTCTACCGGCGGGGGTGAAAAGCGGGTTCATTCCCCGCCCTCCTCTCCTAAAAAGAAGAAAAAGACTCGGGGCTCCTCTCCATCCGCGGGGGCTGCGGGGACGGATGGGTCTGCTGCCACTTTGGTAGGCGACCAAGCCAAGATCGGCACATCCGGCCCCTCTACCCCCTCGTGTGCGGAGCCCCTGACTAAGACCAAGAGTGCACAGGGCGGAGCCTCGATGACATCGGGGCCCCTGATTCAGAGGTTACCTGGCGTTTTCGAGCCCGCTGGCTTCAAACGCTTCCTCGTTATTCGCTCCACTGATGGCACCATGTTGTCCAAGGGCAACATGATCCATCAGCGGAGAGGATTAGCTAGTGCAATTGGTAGAGAGCCGAAGGTAACCCATTTCTCGGACGGGAGCCTTCTGGCGAATCCCGCCGAGGCGGCCAAGATAAGTGCTCTTCGGACACTTCATGGCACCCCGGTGAGTGTGACGCCGCACTCTACCATGAACTTTGTAAAAGGAGTAGTTTATGCGAGAGAACTCGTTGACTACTCCATAGAAGACATCACCCTAGAGCTGGCCGACCATGGGGCGGTCAAGGTCGAACGTGTGATGAGAAAACAGGGAGGGGCCTCGAGACCCACCCCTACACTCTTCGTCACGTTCGACTGTGACAAGCTCCCTGAGTCGGTGCGTGCCGGTTGGTACCGCTACCGCGTAAAGGCATTCGTGCCACTGCCGCGGCGGTGCTATTACTGTCACCGCTTCGGCCACACGAATCGATCATGTAGACGTGCAAAATCGGGGTCACCCGAAGTCTGTGTAAATTGCTCCAAGGTCGCACACGATAAGTCCAAATCGTGTGTGGCCAAGTGTGTCAATTGCGGAGAGCCGCACCCTGCTTCTTCGAAGCAATGTGGTGCATATCTCCTTGAGAAAGAAATCCTGGCCATTCAGGCCCAGGATCGACTCTCATTCCGCGAGGCTAAGGACTTGGTCCTGGCGCGCCCGGCTCTGCCTGGGACGTCATATGCCTCAATAGTTAGAAAAGCACCCTCTGCTCCTGGCCCATCCAGGCCAACGAGCACGGTTGTTTCCGCGCCCATTCGGAGCCCTTCTGCGGGCTCTACTACACCCGGGCGCTCCCCTGGTAGAACTGGCGGCAAAAAGGGTTCACACCCAGCCCCGGCTAATACCAGGGCTCCCCCCTCTCCCCCCAGCGTGACCGTTTCCCGTAAGGCGAAACGGTCACGCGCCTCCACAGAGTCGTTAGACTCACAGGAGGCAACACCCCTGAAGATGGTCGCTAGGCCATCTTCCGGGGTTCCTAAAGCTGTTCCCCGAAAGGAGCTTCGGCCCCTTCGCCCACGCCCCGAGGTGGAGCGAGTGGCTCGGAGACGGTGGTTCCTCGAAAAGAGGGCCCCCCCCCCTCCCAAGCCGCAACGCCCGCCTAAGGTTTCGAGGCGGAGGGAGGAAAAGACTCGCATGGCGAGCCCAACCTCCCCCAATAAGTCCTTGAAGGCGACAGCGCCTTCAGCGCTTTGTCCGGCCAACAGCGCCCAGGGTTCTGCCCCCGGGAAGCGTACGGCCATTCCCGTGAGGGTCTTCAATTCGAGGAGGGCCCCCGCGTCTCCTCCGAGCTAGGCCTGGAGGGCATATTCCTTCAATGGAATTGCCGTGGACTCCGGGCCAACTGGGAGGAGCTGCGGAGGCTCGTCTCGTCCCGTTCCCCGTTAGCTATTTTTTTTGCAGGAGACGATGCTAGGCGCGTGCCCGCTGCCTGCCCTCCCGGGGTATAAGGGTCTTGCGACCCCACCACCGCGGGATGGCCGGGCTGGGGGATGCGCGGTTTACACCCGGCATGATGTCTCCGTTCTTCCTTTCTCTTTAGATACCTCCTTTCAGGCAGTGGCTGTGCAGCTGCACCTGGATAGGAGGTATACTATCATTTCTGCGTACATTCCACCGTCAGCTGACTTCGACGCGGGGGACTTCCGCCGCGTCGTGGCACGGTTGCCGAGGCCCTATCTCTTGCTTGGAGATCTGAACGGCAGGCATCCTCTCTGGGGAGATTAATCCATAAATCCCAGGGGACAAGTCCTTGCCGATCTGATCGAAGAGCTTGAGATGGGTGTCCTAAACGTGGATGAGTTTACGCATCACTGTCCGAGAACCGCTTCATTTTCTTGCCTTGACCTATCTTTGTGCTCTTCAGATGCACAGCCTGATTTTGATTGGGGGGTGGTCGATGACCTCCATGGTAGTGATCACTTTCCCATTCAAATATCATTTTCAGGGCAACTGCCGCCTGAGAGACCACCTCGGTGGTGCTTGGCGCGGGCGCGGTGGCCTGCATTTCAGGAAATGACTGAATTCTCTATCTCAGTCGAGGAGTTTAGGTTGGTAGATGAGGCCGTTGAGTTCTTCTCCGGCAACCTCATCGCCGTAGGCCTGACTACTATTCCTAGGACGTCTGGCCGTTTTGCACGCCGACCACTCCCATGGTGGTCGGCCGAGTGTGAGACGGCCCTCAAACAGAAGCGTTATGCCTACATGCGCTATAAGCGCCGCCCGAACGATTTCACTGTCGCTGAATTTCGTCGGGCTAGGGCTAGGTTCCGGTATATTTCGAAGCACGCCCGCCGCTCTTCTTGGCGGGCATACGTGTCTTCACTTAACGGGAAGACCCCTTTAGCTGAGGTGTGGAAGCGAGTCAAAAGGATTCGGGGCAAGTTCTCGCAGGACCCCCCTCCCGTTCTCCAGGAGAATGGGACCGCAATCTCGGACCCCGCGTCCGTGGCGGAATCCTTAGCGACCGCTTTTTCCGCATTCTCTAGCCGTGATGCTGCTCCGCCAGCATTCAATGCACGTCGTAATGTCGCGGAAGGCCGCCGGCTGGACTTTACCTCCAGAGGCGGAGAACCCTTCAACGACAAGTTTACTGTGAGTGAGTTGCGTTCCGCTCTCGCTTCGTGCGCGGACACCGCCCATGGTCCGGACGATGTCCCGTACGCCATGCTTCGACACCTGGGTGAGCGAGGCATGGCCTTTCTGTTAGATTTGTTCAACAGGATCTGGGTGGAAGGTCTTCTCCCAGACTCCTGGCGAATCGCTACTGTGCTCGCCTTTCGCAAGCCGGGGAGAGATCACTCTACTCCGACCGGTTTCCGCCCAATCTCTCTAACCTCTTGCGTGTGCAAGTTGATGGAGAAATTGGTAAATGTTAGATTAGCCTATTTCCTGGACAGCGGAGGCCATCTGTCTTCTGCACAGTGCGGCTTCCGTAAGTTCCACTCCACGTCGGATGCTCTGCTCCGACTGGAAAGTGCCGTCTGCGAGGCTTTCCTTCGTAGACAGCACTACGCCACGGTGTTTTTTGATCTGGAGAAGGCCTATGATACCGCATGGCGATACGGTATCATGGAGACTCTCCACACGATGGGGGCGAGGGGACGCCTCCCAATTTTTATATCTGAATTTTTGCGAGATCGTCGATTCCGCGTACGGGTGGGGGGAGCCCTCTCCGGCCCAAAGGAGCAGGAAGAGGGTGTCCCGCGGGGAAGTGTCCTCAGTGTCACACTCTTTGCCCTGAGCATCAACGGCATCACCTCGGTGCTGCCGGAAGATGTTCTCGCTACGCTCTACGTGGACGACCTTTCGATCTCTTTTGGCGCGGCCCAGATGCCAACTCTGGAGCGTCGACTCCAACAGGCATTGAACCGCGTCTCTCACTATGCCGAAGCGCACAGGTTTCGGTTTTCTTTGGCCAAGACTAAAGTGGTGCACTTCTGCCGCCATCCACGGCTTCACCCCGACCCAGATTTGTTTCTTAATGGGGTGCGCCTGGATGTGGTTGAGTCGCACCGTTTCCTTGGTCTTGTATTCGACCGACGCCTCACCTGGGAAGCTCATATTCGCAGCCTTAGGGTCTCTTGTACCCGCGCCATGGACATTCTCCGTTCCGTGACGTTCAGCGCTTGGGGCGCTGATAGGGCTACCGCCTTACTTTTTTATCGATCCTTTGTTCGCTCGAAGCTCGACTACGGATGCGAGTTTTATGCATCCGCAGCCGAGCGTTTATTGCGGAAGGTGGATTCGATCCACCACACCGGCCTTCGCCTTGCGACCGGTGCCTTCCGCACTTCCCCCATTGAGAGCCTGTTGGTCGATGCTGGGGAGATGCCACTCGCTCTGCGCCGCGTGCAGTGCATCACTCGCCTGTACGCGCGAGCCCGGCGCCTCCCTCAGTCGCCAACAGCTCTCACTGCATCCGCAGCTGATCTCGATGGTGCCTATGCCGCCGAGAGACGCCAGTCATACCCTAAGCCCTTTGGTTTAGGGCCAGGAAACTCCTTCGAGAGGTAGATATAGCTCTCGGGCCGGTGGCGTCCCTGGTTCTGCCCAGGACGCCACCCTGGAGGGTACCACATTTGGCTATTTGTCGCCACGCCTCTGCTCCCAAAGCTTGTACTGCGCCGGGAGTATTGCGTTCGACCTTTTTGGAGCACACATCGTGTCATGCTGGTACCGTGCCAGTGTATACGGATGGCTCCAAGTCCCAAGAGGGGGTCGGCTTCCACGCCGTATCCCCTCTGTTTGAAGTCAGCGGGGCTCTACCAGGCGCTGCGTCTGTCTTCACGGCCGAGCTGGTGGCAATACACCACTCGGTACGGGAGATTACGCGACGTGCCCGGTTCGGAGACCGGATTGTGATCTATAGCGACTCACAAAGCGCCCTGAGTGCTCTCGGGGCATTGGAATCTCCGCATCCCCTGGTTCGCGATATCCGTGACGCCACGGTTTTGGCGAGCCGGGCAGATGTCGAGATTATCTTCTGCTGGGTTCCTGGACATGTAGGAATTGCGGGGAATGAGCGCGCCGATGAGGGCGCCAAAGAGTCCGCGAGGACTCTGCGACCGGACCAGCGTTTCGCTCTTCCTCACACCGACTACATGGCAGGAATACGGGCAGCTCTTCGGACTGCTTGGCAAAGAAGATGGGAGACGGTCGAAGGGAACTTAAAGTTGCGTGCCATTGCGCCGCGACTGTTCCCATGGACCTATCCCCCAATGCCGCGGCGGCTTCAGGTTGCTTTCTGTCGTCTCCGAATCGGACACACTCGTGTGACGCATCGCTATCTGATGGAGCGCTCGCCTGCGCCCTATTGCAACGACTGCGTCGTCCCCCAGACTGTTCGGCACATTCTTGTCGAATGTCCCAGTCTGGGTGATCTTCGCGCACGATACCTGTCCCGGTACCGGGATGGGCGGGGTCGCTACCGCCTGTCCCTTGTGCTTGGGACAGATTCGTGCACACTGACTTGTGGACTTGTTGACTTCTTGGGGGAGGCCGGCCTTCTCCCTATTATTTAAGCAAGGTTTGTTTGTTTGTTTTTTTTTTGTTGTTTTTTTGCATTTGTTTTGTTTTTTGTTTGT
Organism: Ceratothoa steindachneri; assembly: GCA_963969495.1. Taxonomy (NCBI): domain Eukaryota; kingdom Metazoa; phylum Arthropoda; class Malacostraca; order Isopoda; family Cymothoidae; genus Ceratothoa; species Ceratothoa steindachneri. The sequence continues at coordinate 132,576,896 of OZ018327.1, forward strand.
TTTTTTTCTTTAGTTGCACGCTCCTGCGCCGGGGGGACCTCTCCCCGACGCACCAGCTTGCTTCCTTTCCCCCTTTTGGGGTGTTTTTTTTTTTTTCTCTAATTTCATTTTAAAGTAGCCTAGAACTAGGCCAGTTTTAATACGGCGACTAATGCCCAAGTAGGCAGTCGCCAGATAAGCTCTTAAAAAAAAAAAAAAAAAAAATTACTCCTCTCCTACGCCTACGGGTGTAGGGGACTCCCCCTCACCCCCTTCTCTGGAGGTGCTTTCGGGCACCTCCCTATCTCCAGCGGCAGTCCCTCCTATGCTTTCTAAGGGGACTGCCAAGAAAGCCAGCAGGCAGCCCATTGCCGACCGCCCCTCGTACAAGCGGCTCGGTAGGGCAAACCCCCTTAGGGGGGAGAGGGAAGCCAGGCCCCTTCGGTCGCTTCCCTCAAAAGACCTGCTGGCAAAAATATTAAACCTTGCCGGGGTCAAGGCCTGTGCCTCCCCACTAAAGACTTATGACGCTGCCAAGGGGACCTGCGATGTCCTGGGAGGGGATGGCCAACTGGAGGCCCCTCCTGTGATAGACATGGTCCTTGAGGAAAACCAGCCTCAGAAGGTAGGGCCTTCCATGGGGGGGAATCCGGGCTTGGCGCCAAGCACCGAACCCGAATCCGCCCCTATGCAAGGTCCTCATCAAACGGCTGTGGATTCTCAGGCACGACAAGGAGGGGAGGGATCTCCTCCGGATGAATCCCCTGCGCCCACCGGGACTTTCTCCATTTCAGAGAAGGACCTGGCTGAGGCCGGTCCATCTGGCCTGGGGGCTTCTACCGGCGGGGGTGAAAAGCGGGTTCATTCCCCGCCCTCCTCTCCTAAAAAGAAGAAAAAGACTCGGGGCTCCTCTCCATCCGCGGGGGCTGCGGGGACGGATGGGTCTGCTGCCACTTTGGTAGGCGACCAAGCCAAGATCGGCACATCCGGCCCCTCTACCCCCTCGTGTGCGGAGCCCCTGACTAAGACCAAGAGTGCACAGGGCGGAGCCTCGATGACATCGGGGCCCCTGATTCAGAGGTTACCTGGCGTTTTCGAGCCCGCTGGCTTCAAACGCTTCCTCGTTATTCGCTCCACTGATGGCACCATGTTGTCCAAGGGCAACATGATCCATCAGCGGAGAGGATTAGCTAGTGCAATTGGTAGAGAGCCGAAGGTAACCCGTTTCTCGGACGGGAGCCTTCTGGCGAATCCCGCCGAGGCGGCCAAGATAAGTGCTCTTCGGACACTTCATGGCACCCCGGTGAGTGTGACGCCGCACTCTACCATGAACTTTGTAAAAGGAGTAGTTTATGCGAGAGAACTCGTTGACTACTCCATAGAAGACATCACCCTAGAGCTGGCCGACCATGGGGCGGTCAAGGTCGAACGTGTGATGAGAAAACAGGGAGGGGCCTCGAGACCCACCCCTACACTCTTCGTCACGTTCGACTGTGACAAGCTCCCTGAGTCGGTGCGTGCCGGTTGGTACCGCTACCGCGTAAAGGCATTCGTGCCACTGCCGCGGCGGTGCTATTACTGTCACCGCTTCGGCCACACGAATCGATCATGTAGACGTGCAAAATCGGGGTCACCCGAAGTCTGTATAAATTGCTCCAAGGTCGCACACGATAAGTCCAAATCGTGTGTGGCCAAGTGTGTCAATTGCGGAGAGCCGCACCCTGCTTCTTCGAAGCAATGTGGTGCATATCTCCTTGAGAAAGAAATCCTGGCCATTCAGGCCCAGGATCGACTCTCATTCCGCGAGGCTAAGGACTTGGTCCTGGCGCGCCCGGCTCTGCCTGGGACGTCATATGCCTCAATAGTTAGAAAAGCACCCTCTGCTCCTGGCCCATCCAGGCCAACGAGCACGGTTGTTTCCGCGCCCATTCGGAGCCCTTCTGCGGGCTCTACTACACCCGGGCGCTCCCCTGGTAGAACTGGCGGCAAAAAGGGTTCACACCCAGCCCCGGCTAATACCAGGGCTCCCCCCTCTTCCCCCAGCGTGACCGTTTCCCGTAAGGCGAAACGGCCACGCGCCTCCACAGAGTCGTTAGACTCACAGGAGGCAACACCCCTGAAGATGGTCGCTAGGCCATCTTCCGGGGTTCCTAAAGCTGTTCCCCGAAAGGAGGACAGCAACAAAGGAGCTTCGGCCCCTTCGCCCACGCCCCGAGGTGGAGCGAGTGGCTCGGAGACGGTGGTTCCTCGAAAAGAGGGCCCCCCGCCTCCCGAGCCGCAACGCCCGCCTAAGATTTCGAGGCGGAGGGAGGAAAAGACTCGCATGGCGAGCCCAACCTCCCCCAATAAGTCCTCGAAGGCGACAGCGCCCGGGGTTCTGCCCCCGGGAAGCGTACGGCCATTCCCGTGAGGGTCTTCAATTCGAGGAGGGCCCCCGCGTCTCCTCCGAGCTAGGCCTGGAGGGCATATTCCTTCAATGGAATTGCCGTGGACTCCGGGCCAACTGGGAGGAGCTGCGGAGGCTCGTCTCGTCCCGTTCCCCGTTAGCTATTTTTTTGCAGGAGACGATGCTAGGCGCGTGCCCGCTGCCTGCCCTCCCGGGGTATAAGGGTCTTGCGACCCCACCACCGCGGGATGGCCGGGCTGGGGGATGCGCGGTTTACACCCGGCATGATGTCTCCGTTCTTCCTTTCTCTTTAGATACCTCCTTTCAGGCAGTGGCTGTGCAGCTGCACCTGGATAGGAGGTATACTATCATTTCTGCGTACATTCCACCGTCAGTTGACTTCGACGCGGGGGACTTTCGCCGCGTCGTGGCACGGTTGCCGAGGCCCTATCTCTTGCTTGGAGATCTGAACGGCAGGCATCCTCTCTGGGGAGATTACTCCATAAATCCCAGGGGACAAGTCCTTGCCGATCTGATTGAAGAGCTTGAGATGGGTGTCCTAAACGTGGATGAGTTTACGCATCACTGTCCGAGAACCGCTTCATTTTCTTGCCTTGACCTATCTTTGTGCTCTTCAGATGCACAGCCTGATTTTGATTGGGGGGTGGTCGATGACCTCCATGGTAGTGATCACTTTCCCATTCAAATATCATTTTCAGGGCAACTGCCGCCTGAGAGACCACCTCGGTGGTGCTTAACGCGGGCGCGGTGGCCTGCATTTCAGGAAATGACTGAATTCTCTATCTCAGTCGAGGAGTTTAGGTTGGTAGATGAGGCCGTTGAGTTCTTCTCCGGCAACCTCATCGCCGTAGGCCTGACTACTATTCCTAGGACGTCTGGCCGTTTTGCACGCCGACCACTCTCATGGTGGTCGGCCGAGTGTGAGACGGCCCTCAAACAGAAGCGTTATGCCTACATGCGCTATAAGCGCCGCCCGAACGATTTCACTGTCGCTGAATTTCGTCGGGCTAGGGCTAGGTTCCGGTATATTTCGAAGCACGCCCGCCGCTCTTCTTGGCGGGCATACGTGTCTTCACTTAACGGGAAGACCCCTTTAGCTGAGGTGTGGAAGCGAGTCAAAAGGATTCGGGGCAAGTTCTCGCAGGACCCCCCTCCCGTTCTCCAGGAGAATGGGACCGCAATCTCGGACCCCGCGTCCGTGGCGGAATCCTTAGCGACCGCTTTTTCCGCATTCTCTAGCCGTGATGCTGCTCCGCCAGCATTCAATGCACGTCGTGATGTCGCGGAAGGCCGCCGGCTGGACTTTACCTCCAGAGGCGGAGAACCCTTCAACGACAAGTTTACTGTGAGTGAGTTGCGTTCCGCTCTCGCTTCGTGCGCGGACACCGCCCATGGTCCGGACGATGTCCCGTACGCCATGCTTCGACACCTGGGTGAGCGAGGCATGGCCTTTCTGTTAGATTTGTTCAACAGGATCTGGGTGGAAGGTCTTCTCCCAGACTCCTGGCGAATCGCTACTGTGCTCGCCTTTCGCAAGCCGGGGAGAGATCACTCTACTCCGACCGGTTTCCGCCCAATCTCTCTAACCTCTTGCGTGTGCAAGTTGATGGAGAAATTGGTAAATGTTAGATTAGCCTATTTCCTGGACAGCGGAGGCCATCTGTCTTCTGCACAGTGCGGCTTCCGTAAGTTCCACTCCACGTCGGATGCTCTGCTCCGACTGGAAAGTGCCGTCTGCGAGGCTTTCCTTCGTAGACAGCACTATGCCACGGTGTTTTTTGATCTGGAGAAGGCCTATGATACCGCATGGCGATACGGTATCATGGAGACTCTCCACACGATGGGGGCGAGGGGACGCCTCCCAATTTTTATATCTGAATTTTTGCGAGATCGTCGATTCCGCGTACGGGTGGGGGGAGCCCTCTCCAGCCCAAAGGAGCAGGAAGAGGGTGTCCCGCGGGGAAGTGTCCTCAGTGTCACACTCTTTGCCCTGAGCATCAACGGCATCACCTCGGTGCTGCCGGAAGATGTTCTCGCTACGCTCTACGTGGACGACCTTTCGATCTCTTTTGGCGCGGCCCAGATGCCAACTCTGGAGCGTCGACTCCAACAGGCATTGAACCGCGTCTCTCACTATGCCGAAGCGCACAGGTTTCGGTTTTCTTTGGCCAAGACTAAAGTGGTGCACTTCTGCCGCCATCCACGGCTTCACCCCGACCCAGATTTGTTTCTTAATGGGGTGCGCCTGGATGTGGTTGAGTCGCACCGTTTCCTTGGTCTTGTATTCGACCGACGCCTCACCTGGGAAGCTCATATTCGCAGCCTTAGGGTCTCTTGTACCCGCGCCATGGACATTCTCCGTTCCGTGACGTTCAGCGCTTGGGGCGCTGATAGGGCTACCGCCTTACTTTTTTATCGATCCTTTGTTCGCTCGAAGCTCGACTACGGATGCGAGTTTTATGCATCCGCAGCCGAGCGTTTATTGCGGAAGGTGGATTCGATCCACCACACCGGCCTTCGCCTTGCGACCGGTGCCTTCCGCACTTCCCCCATTGAGAGCCTGTTGGTCGATGCTGGGGAGATGCCACTCGCTCTGCGCCGCGTGCAGTGCATCACTCGCCTGTACGCGCGAGCCCGGCGCCTCCCTCAGTCGCCAACAGCTCTCACTGCATCCCCAGCTGATCTCGATGGTGCCTATGCCGCCGAGAGACGCCAGTCATACCCTAAGCCCTTTGGTTTAGGGCCAGGAAACTCCTTCGAGAGGTAGATATAGCTCTCGGGCCGGTGGCGCCCCTGGTTCTGCCCAGGACGCCACCCTGGAGGGTACCACATTCGGCTATTTGTCGCCACGCCTCTGCTCCCAAAGCTTGTAGTGCGCCGGGAGTATTGCGTTCGACCTTTTTGGAGCACACATCGTGTCACGCTGGTACCGTGCCAGTGTATACGGATGGCTCCAAGTCCCAAGAGGGGGTCGGCTTCCACGCCGTATCCCCTCTGTTTGAAGTCAGCGGGGCTCTACCAGGCGCTGCGTCTGTCTTCACGGCCGAGCTGGTGGCAATACACCACTCGGTACGGGAGATTACGCGACGTGCCCGGTTCGGAGACCGGATTGTGATCTATAGCGACTCACAAAGCGCCCTGAGTGCTCTCGGGGCATTGGAATCTCCGCATCCCCTGGTTCGCGATATCCGTGACGCCACGGTTTTGGCGAGCCGGGCAGATGTCGAGATTATCTTCTGCTGGGTTCCTGGACATGTAGGAATTGCGGGGAATGAGCGCGCCGATGAGGGCGCCAAAGAGTCCGCGAGGACTCTGCGACCGGACCAGCGTTTCGCTCTTCCTCACACCGACTACATGGCAGGAATACGGGCAGCTCTTCGGACTGCTTGGCAAAGAAGATGGGAGACGGTCGAAGGGAACTTAAAGTTGCGTGCCATTGCGCCGCGACTGTTCCCATGGACCTATCCCCCAATGCCGCGGCGGCTTCAGGTTGCTTTCTGTCGTCTCCGAATCGGACACACTCGTGTGACGCATCGCTATCTGATGGAGCGCTCGCCTGCGCCCTATTGCAACGACTGCGTCGTCCCCCAGACTGTTCGGCACATTCTTGTCGAATGTCCCAGTCTGGGTGATCTTCGCGCACGACACCTGTCCCGGTACCGGGATGGGCGGGGTCGCTACCGCCTGTCCCTTGTTCTCGGGATGAGTGCGTGTACTTTGACTGGTGGACTTATTGACTTTTTGGGGGAGGCCGGCCTTCTCCCTTTTATTTAACGCGATTTAATTGTTGTTTTTGTAATTGTTTTGTTATTGCTTTGTTATTGTTATTGTTATTCCTTTTTATTGTTTTCTGTTTAATTTTTTAAAGTAGCCTAAATTAGGCTGTTTGTTTACGGCAACTTATGCCTTAGTCGGCAGTCGCCAGATAGCCCTTTAATTAAAAAAAAAAAAAAAATCTCGCAGTTCGGGCTACTGCGAGGGGTGATGAGCTATTGCGTCCCGTGGCAAAAATAGGGTCACCATGCCCATAGATGAACAACCAAAAAAAAAAACCCAAACCCCTTTAACTCCCCCTTGCTCATCGACGGAGCCGCCCTTGGGCAGCTCCACCGAAAAAATGGAGGTCCCCCCCCCCCTGTGCTTGCACAGGGAAACCTCCATATTTCTCTAACCGGAGAGGAGGCTTACTCCTCTCCTTCGCCTACGGGTGCAGGGGACTCCCCCTCACCCCCTTCTCTGGAGGTGCTTTCGGGCACCTCCCTTTTCCCAGCGGCAGTCCCATCTTTTCTTTTCAAGGGGACTGCCAAGAAAGCCAGCAGGCAGCCCTTAGCCAGCCGCTCCCCATCAAAGCGGCTCGGTAGGGCAAACCCCCTTAGGGGGGAGAGGGAAGCCAGGCCCCTTCGGTCGCTTCCCTCAAAAGACCTGCTGGCAAGAATTTTAAACCTTGCCGGGGTCAAGGCCTGTGCCTCCCCATACAAGACTGGCGACACTGCCAAGGGGACCTGCGATGTCCTGGGAGGGGATGGCCAACTGGAGGCCCCTCCTGTGATAGACATGGTCCTTGAGGAGACCCAGCCCCAGACGGTAGGGCCTTCCATGGGGGGGAATTCGGGCTCGGCGCCAAGCACCGAATCCGCCCCTATGCAAGGTCCTCCTCAAATGGCTGAGGGCTCCGAGGCAGTAGAAGGAGGGGAGGGATCTCCTCCGACAGGTGCCCCTACGACAACCAGGGCCTTCTCCATTTCGGAGAGGGACCTGGCTGAGGCTGGTCCATCTGGCCTGGGGACTTCTGCCGGCGGAGGTGAAAAGCGGGTTCATTCCCCGCCCTCCTCTCCGAAAAAGAAGAAGAAAAAGAATAAAAAGACCAAAAAGACTCGGGGCTCCTCTCCATCCGCGGGGGCTGCGGGGACGGATGGGTCTGCTGCCACTCTGGCAAGCGACCAAGCCAAAATCGGCACATCCGCCCCCTCTGCCCCCCCGGTTGCGGAGCCCCTGACAAAGAAGACTACTACCAACAGTGCACAGGGCGGAGCCTCGATGACATCGGGGCCCCTGATTCAGAGGTTACCTGGCGTTTTCGAGCCCGCTGGCTTCAAACGCTTCCTCGTTATTCGCTCAACTGATGGCACCATGTTGTCCAAGGGCAACATGATCCATCAGAGGAGAGGATTAGCTAGTGCAATGGGTAGAGAGCCGAAGGTAACCCGTTTCTCGGACGGGAGCCTTCTGGCGAATCCCGCCGAGGCGGCTAAGATTAGTGCTCTTCGGACACTTCATGGCACCCCGGTGAGTGTGACGCCGCACTCTACCATGAACTTTGTGAAAGGAGTAGTTTATGCGAGGGAACTCGTTGACTACTCCATTGAGGACATCACCTTAGAGCTGGCCGACCATGGGGCGGTCAAGGTCGAACGTGTGATGAGAAAACAGGGAGGGGCCTCGAGACCCACCCCTACACTCTTCGTCACGTTCGACTGTGACAAGCTCCCTGAGTCGGTGCGTGCCGGTTGGTACCGCTACCGCGTGAAGGCATTCGTGCCACTTCCGCGGCGGTGCTATTACTGTCACCGCTTCGGCCATACGAATCGCTCATGTAGACGTGCAAAGTCGGGGTCACCCGAAGTCTGTGTAAATTGCTCCAAGGTCGCACACGATAAGTCCAAATCGTGTGTGGCCAAGTGTGTCAATTGCGGAGAGCCGCACCCTGCTTCTTCGAAGCAATGTGGTGCATATCTCCTTGAGAAAGAAATCCTGGCCGTTCAGGCCCAGGATCGACTCTCATTCCGCGAGGCAAAGGACTTGGTCCTGGCGCGCCCGGCTCTGCCTGGGACGTCATATGCCTCAATAGTTAGGAAGGCACCCTCTGCTCCCGGCCCATCCAGGCCAACGAGCACGGTTGTTTCCGCGCCCATTCGGAGCCCTTCTGCTGGCTCTACCCAACCCGGGCGCTCCCCTGGTAAAGCTGGCGGCAAAAAGGGCTCATACCCTGCCCCGGCTAAAACCAGGGCTCCCCCCTCTTTCCCCAGCGTGACCGTTTCCCGTAAGGCGAAACGGCCACGCGCCTCCACCGAGTCGTTAGTCTCACAGGAGGCAACACCCCTGAAGATGGTCGCTAGGCCATCTTCCGGGGTTCCTAAAGCTGTCCCCCGAAAGGAGGACAGCAACAAAGGAGCTTCGGCTCCTTCGCCCACGCCCCGAGGTGGAGCGAGTGGCTCGGAGACGGTGGTTCCTCGAAAAGAGGGCCCCCCGCCTCCCGAGCCGCAACGCCCGCCTAAGGTTTCGAGGCGGAGGGAGGAAAAGACTCGCATGGCGAGCCCAACCTCCCCCAATAAGTCCTCGAAGGCGACAGCGCCCGGGGTTCTGCCCCCGGGAAGCGTACGGCCATTCCCGTGAGGGTCTTCAATTCGAGGAGGGCCCCCGCGTCTCCTCCGAGCTAGGCCTGGAGGGCATATTCCTTCAATGGAATTGCCGTGGACTCCGGGCCAACTGGGAGGAGCTGCGGAGGCTCGTCTCGTCCCGTTCCCCGTTAGCTATTTTTTTGCAGGAGACCATGCTAGGTGCGTGCCCCCTCCCTGCCCTCCCGGGGTATAAGGGTCTTGCGACCCCACCACCGCGGGATGGCCGGGCTGGGGGATGCGCGGTTTACACCCAGCATGATGTCTCCGTTCTTCCTTTCTCTTTAGATACCTCCTTTCAGGCAGTGGCTGTGCAGCTGCACCTGGATAGGAGGTATACTATCATTTCTGCGTACATTCCACCGTCAGCTGACTTCGATGCGGGGGACTTCCGCCGCGTCGTTGCACGGTTGCCGAGGCCCTATCTCTTGCTTGGAGATCTGAACGGCAGGCATCCTCTCTGGGGAGATTACTCCATAAATCCCAGGGGACAAGTCCTTGCCGATCTGATCGAAGAGCTTGAGATGGGTGTCCTAAACGTGGATGAGTTTACGCATCACTGTCCGAGAACCGCTTCATTTTCTTGCCTTGACCTATCTTTGTGCTCTTCGGATGCACAGCCTGATTTTGATTGGGGGGTGGTCGATGACCTCCATGGTAGTGATCACTTTCCCATTCAAATATCATTTTCAGGGCAACTGCTGCCTGAGAGACCACCTCGGTGGTGCTTGGCGCGGGCGCGGTGGCCTGCATTTCAGGAAATGACTGAATTCTCTATCTCAGTCGAGGAGTTTAGGTCGGTAGATGAGGCCGTTGAGTTCTTCTCCGGCAACCTCATCGCCGTGGGCCTGACTACTATTCCTAGGACGTCTGGCCGTTTTGCACGCCGGCCACTCCCATGGTGGTCGGCCGAGTGTGAGACGGCCCTCAAACAGAAGCGTTATGCCTACATGCGCTATAAGCGCCGCCCGAACGATTTCACTGTCGCTGAATTTCGTCGGGCTAGGGCTAGGTTCCGGTATATTTCGAAGCACGCCCGCCGCTCTTCTTGGCGGGCATACGTGTCTTCACTTAACGGGAAGACCCCTTTAGCTGAGGTGTGGAAGCGAGTCAAAAGGATTCGGGGCAAGTTCTCGCAGGACCCCCCTCCCGTTCTCCAGGAGAATGGGACCGCAATCTCGGCCCCCCGTCCGTGGCGGAATCCTTAGCGACCGCTTTTTCCGCATTCTCTAGCCGTGATGCTGCTCCGCCAGCATTCAATGCACGTCGTGATGTCGCGGAAGGCCGCCGGCTGGACTTTACCTCCAGAGGCGGAGAACCCTTCAACGACAAGTTTACTGTGAGTGAGTAGCGTTCCGCTCTCGCTTCGTGCGCGGACACCGCCCATGGTCCGGACGATGTCCCGTACGCCATGCTTCGACACCTGGGTGAGCGAGGCATGGCCTTTCTGTTAGATTTGTTCAACAGGGTCTGGGTGGAGGGTCTTCTCCCAGACTCCTGGCGAATCGTTACTGTGCTTGCCTTTCGCAAACCGGGGAGAGATCACTCTACTCCGACCGGTTTCCGTCCAATCTCTCTAACCTCTTGCGTGTGCAAGTTGATGGAAAAATTGGTAAATGTTAGATTAGCCTTTTTCCTGGACAGCGGAGGCCATCTGTCTTCCGCACAGTGCGGCTTCCGCAAGTTCCACTCCACGTCGGATGCTCTGCTCCGACTGGAAAATGCCGTCTGCGAGGCTTTCCTTCGTAGACAGCACTACGCCACGGTCTTTTTCGATTTGGAGAAGGCCTATGATACCGCATGGCGATACGGTATCATGGAGACTCTCCACACGATGGGGGCGAGGGGACGCCTTCCAATGTTTATATCTGAATTTTTGCGAGATCGTCGATTCCGCGTACGGGTGGGTGGAGCCCTCTCCGACCCAAAGGAGCAGGAAGAGGGTGTCCCGCAGGGAAGTGTCCTCAGTGTCACACTCTTTGCCCTGAGCATCAACGGCATCACCTCGGTGCTGCCGGAAGATGTTCTCGCTACGCTCTACGTGGACGACCTTTCGATCTCTTTTGGCGCGGCCCAGATGCCAACTCTGGAGCGTCGACTCCAACAGGCATTGAACCGCGTCTCTCACTATGCCGAAGCGCACAGGTTTCGGTTTTCTTTGGCCAAGACTAAGGTGGTGCACTTCTGCCGCCATCCACGGCTTCACCCCGACCCAGATTTGTTTCTTAATGGGGTGCGCCTGGATGTGGTTGAGTCGCACCGTTTCCTTGGTCTTGTATTCGACCGACGCCTCACCTGGGAGGCTCATATTCGCAGCCTTAGGGTCTCTTGTACCGGCGCCATGGACATTCTCCGTTCCGTGAAGTAGCCCTATCAGCGCTTGGGGCGCTGATAGGGGTACTGCCTTACTTTTTTATCGATCCTTTGTTCGTTCGAAGCTCGACTAGGGATGCGAGTTTTATGCATCCGCAGCCGAGCGTTTATTGCGGAAGGTGGATTCGATCCACCACACCGGCCTTCGCCTTGCGACCGGTGCCTTCCGCACTTCCCCCATTGAGAGCCTGTTGGTCGATGCTGGGGAGATGCCACTCGCTCTGCGCCGCGTGCAGTGCATCACTCGCCTGTACGCGCGAGCCCGGCGCCTCCCTCAGTCGCCAACAGCTCTCACTGCATCCGCAGCTGATCTCGATGGTGCCTATGCCGCCGAGAGACGCCAGTCATACCCTAAGCCCTTTGGGTTTAGGGCCAGGAAACTCCTTCGAGAGGTAGATATAGCTCTCGGGCCGGTGGCGCCCCTGGTTCTGCCCAGGACGCCACCCTGGAGGGTACCACATTTGGCTATTTGTCGCCACGCCTCTGCTCCCAAAGCTTGTACTGCGCCGGGAGTATTGCGTTCGACCTTTTTGGAGCACACATCGTGTCACGCTGGTACCGTGCCAGTGTATACGGATGGCTCCAAGTCCCAAGAGGGGGTCGGCTTCCACGCCGTATCCCCTCTGTTTGAAGTCAGCGGGGCTCTACCAGGCGCTGCGTCTGTCTTCACGGCCGAGCTGGTGGCAATACACCACTCGGTACGGGAGATTACGCGACGTGCCCGGTTCGGAGACCGGATTGTGATCTATAGCGACTCACAAAGCGCCCTGAGTGCTCTCGGGGCATTGGAATCTCCGCATCCCCTGGTTCGCGATATCCGTGACGCCACGGTTTTGGCGAGCCGGGCAGATGTCGAGATTGTCTTCTGCTGGGTTCCTGGACATGTAGGAATTGCGGGGAATGAGGGCGCCAAAGAGTCCGCGAGGACTCTGCGACCGGACCAGCGTTTCGCTCTTCCTCACACCGACTACATGGCAGGAATACGGGCAGCTCTTCGGACTGCTTGGCAAAGAAGATGGGAGACGGTCGAAGGGAACTTAAAGTTGCGTGCCATTGCGCCGCGACTGTTCCCATGGACCTATCCCCCAATGCCGCGGCGGCTTCAGGTTGCTTTCTGTCGTCTCCGAATCGGACACACTCGTGTGACGCATCGCTATCTGGTGGAGCGCTCGCCTGCGCCCTATTGCAACGACTGCGCCGTCCCCCAGACTGTTCGGCACATTCTTGTCGAATGTCCCAGTCTGGGTGATCTTCGCGCACGACACCTGTCCCGGTACCGGGATGGGCGGGGTCGCTACCGCCTGTCCCTTGTACTCGGGACGAGTGCGTGCACTTTGACTGGTGGACTTGCTAACTTTTTGGGGGAGGCCGGCCTTCTCCCTTTTTTTAACCAGGCTTAATTTTGTTGTTGTTTTTGTTTTTGTTATTGTTTTGTTATTGTTATTTCTTTTTTGTTGTTCCCAGTTCCATTTTTTGAAGTAGCCTAGAACTAGGCTGTTTGTTTACGGCGACTTATGCCTAAGTCGGCAGTCGCCAGATAGCCCCTTAAATAAAAAAAAAAAAAAAAAATTACATCCGGCATGATGTCTCCGTTCTTCTCTGTGGGGGACAATGTTCCCTGAGCTCCGGTCTGGGGTGGCTGGTTTTTAACAACCTGCTTCATCCCCACCCATACCTTCCTCACATCCCTTTTCCTCTCCTCTTCACAATCTATATATTTTACGCCGTGTTCAAGGTGGAGCCGCCATGCCGATAGACTGCCAGGCAACCAGGCGGGAGGGGTGGTCCCAAATGGCGGCGCCTGGCTCTGTCGGGCTTGTAAGCACCTCTCGCAGTGCGGGCTACTGCGAGAGGTGTGCGCTATTGCATCCCGTGTTAAAAAAAGGGGTCACCATGCCCAATGATGAAGATCAAACAAAAAAAACCCAACCCCCAACTTCCCCAAGAACAACGGAGCCGCCCTCGGGCAGCTCCAGCAAAAAAATGAAGGTCCCTCCCCCTGTGTACCCTCCATATTTCTCTAACCGGAGAGGAGGCTTACTCCTCTCCTTCGCCTACGGGTGCAGGGGCCTCCCCCTCACCCCCTTCTCTGGAGGTGCTTTCGGGCACCTCCCTATTTCCAGCGGCAGTCTCTCCTTTTCTTTCTAAGGGGACTGCCAAGAAAGCCAGCAGGCAGCCCATTGCCGACCGCCCCTCTTGTAAGCGGCTCGGTAGGGCAAACCCCCTTAGGGGGGAGAGGGAAGCCAGGCCCCTTCGGTCACTTCCCTCAAAAGACCTGCTGGCAAGGATTTTTAAACCTTGCCGGGTTTAAGGCTTGTCCCTCCCCACAAATGACTCTTGACGCTGCCAAGGGGACCTGCGATGTCCTGGGAGGGGATGGCCAACTGGAGGCCCATCCTGTGATAGACAGGGTCCTTGAGGAGACCCAGCCTCAGACGGTAGGGCCTTCGAAAGGGAAGAATCCGGGCTCGGCGCCAAGCAGCGAACCCGAGTCCGCCCCTATGCAAGGTTCCCCTCAAACGGCTGAGGGCTCCGAGGCAATACAAGGAGGGGAGGGATCTCCTCCGACAGGTGCCCCCACGACTACTAGGACCTCCATTTCGGAGAGGGACCTGGCTGAGGCCGGCCCATCTGGCATGGGGGCTTCTGCCGGCGGAGGTGAGAAGCGGGTTTATTCCCCGACCTCCTCTCCAAAAAAGAAAAAGACTAGAAAGACAAAAAAGACTCGGGGCTCCTCTCCATACGCGGGGACGGATAGGTCTGCTGCCACTTTGCTAGGCGACCAAGCCAATATCGGCACATCCAGCCCCTCTACCCCCCCGTGTGCGGAGCCCCTGACTAAGACCAAGAGTGCACAGGGCGGAGCCTCGATGACATCGGGGCCCCTCATTCAGAGGTTACCTGGCGTTTTCAAGCCCGCTGGCTTCAAACGCTTCCTCGTTATTCGCTCCACTGATGGCACCATGTTGTCCAAGGGCAACATGATCCATCAGAGGAGAGGATTAGCTAGTGCAATTGGTAGAGAGCCGAAGGTAACCCGTTTCTCGGACGGGAGGTTTCTGGCGAATGCGGCGAATCCCGCCGAGACGGCCAAGATAAGTGCTCTTCGGACACTTCATGGCACCCCGGTGAGTGTGACGCCGCACTCTACCATGAACTTTGTAAAAGGAGTAGTTTATGCGAGGGAACTCGTTGACTACTCCATAGAAGACATCACCCTAGAGCTGGCCGACCATTGGGCGGTCAAGGTCGAACGTGTGATGAGAAAACAGGGAGGGGCCTCGAGACCCACCCCTACACTCTTCGTCACGTTCGACTGTGACAAGCTCCCTGAGTCGGTGCGTGCCGGTTGGTACCGCTACCGCGTGAAGGCATTCGTGCCACTGCCGCGGCAGGGCTATTACTGTCACCGCTTCGGCCACACGAATCGATCATGTAGACGTGCAAAATCGGGGTCACCCGAAATCTGTGTAAATTGCTCCAAGGTCGCACACGATAAGTCCAAATCGTGTGTGGCCAAGTGTGTCAATTGCGGAGAGCCGCACCCTGCTTCTTCGAAGCAATGTGGTGCATATCTCCTTGAGAAAGAAATCCTGGCCGTTCAGGCCCAGGATCGACTCTCATTCCACGAGGCTAAGGACTTGGTCCTGGCGCGCCCGGCTCTGCCTGGGACGTCATATGCCTCAATAGTTAGAAAAGCACCCTCTGCTCCTGGCCCATCCAGGCCAACGAGCACGGTTGTTTCCGCGCCCATTCGGAGCCCTTCTGCGGGCTCTACTACACTCGGGCGCTCCCCTGGTAGAACTGGCGGCAAAAAGGGTTCACACCCAGCCCCGGCTAATACCAGGGCTCCCCCCTCTTCCCCCAGCGTGACCGTTTCCCGTAAGGCGAAACGGCCACGCGCCTCCACAGAGTCGTTAGACTCACAGGAGGCAACACCCCTGAAGATGGTCGCTAGGCCATCTTCCGGGGTTCCTAAAGCTGTTCCCCGAAAGGAGGACAGCAACAAAGGAGCTTTGGCCCCTTCGCCCACGCCCCGAGGTGGAGCGAGTGGCTCGGAGACGGTGGTTCCTCGAAAAGAGGGCCCCCCGCCTCCCAAGCCGCAACGCCCGCCTAAGATTTCGAGGCGGAGGGAGGAAAAGACTCGCATGGCGAGCCCAACCTCCCCCAATAAGTCCTCGAAGGCGACAGCGCCCGGGGTTCTGCCCCCGGGAAGCGTACGGCCATTCCCGTGAGGGTCTTCAATTCGAGGAGGGCCCCCGCGTCTCCTCCGAGCTAGGCCTGGAGGGCATATTCCTTCAATGGAATTGCCGTGGACTCCGGGCCAACTGGGAGGAGCTGCGGAGGCTCGTCTCGTCCCGTTCCCCGTTAGCTATTTTTTTGCAGGAGACGATGCTAGGCGCGTGCCCGCTGCCTGCCCTCCCGGGGTATAAGGGTCTTGCGACCCCACCACCGCGGGATGGCCGGGCTGGGGGATGCGCGGTTTACACCCGGCATGATGTCTCCGTTCTTCCTTTCTCTTTAGATACCTCCTTTCAGGCAGTGGCTGTGCAGCTGCACCTGGATAGGAGGTATACTATCATTTCTGCGTACATTCCACCGTCAGCTGACTTCGACGCGGGGGACTTCCGCCGCGTCGTGGCACGGTTGCCGAGGCCCTATTTCTTGCTTGGAGATCTGAACGGCAGGCATCCTCTCTGGGGAGATTACTCCATAAATCCCAGGGGACAAGTCCTTGCCGATCTGATCGAAGAGCTTGAGATGGGTGCCCTAAACGTGGATGAGTTTACGCATCACTGTCCGAGAACCGCTTCATTTTCTTGCCTTGACCTATCTTTGTGCTCTTCGGATGCACAGCCTGATTTTGATTGGGGGGTGATCGATGACCTCCATGGTAGTGATCACTTTCCTATTCAAATATCATTTTCAGGGCAACTGCCGCCTGAGAGACCACCTCGGTGGTGCTTGGCGCGGGCGCGGTGGCCTGCATTTCAGGAAATGACTGAATTCTCTATCTCAGTCGAGGAGTTTAGGTCGGTAGATGAGGCCGTTGAGTTCTTCTCCGGCAACCTCATCGCCGTGGGCCTGACTACTATTCCTAGGACGTCTGGCCGTTTTGCACGCCGACCACTCCCATGGTGGTCGGCCGAGTGTGAGACGGCCCTCAAACAGAAGCGTTATGCCTACATGCGCTATAAGCGCCGCCCGAACGATTTCACTGTCGCTGAATTTCGTCGGGCTAGGGCTAGGTTCCGGTATATTTCGAAGCACGCCCGCCGCTCTTCTTGGCGGGCATACGTGTCTTCACTTAACGGGAAGACCCCTTTAGCTGAGGTGTGGAAGCGAGTCAAAGGGATTCGGGGCAAGTTCTCGCAGGACCCCCCTCCCGTTCTCCAGGAGAATGGGACCGCAATCTCGGACCCCGCGTCCGTGGCGGAATCCTTAGCGACCGCTTTTTCCGCATTCTCTAGCCGTGATGCTGCTCCGCCAGCATTCAATGCACGTCGTGATGTCGCGGAAGGCCGCCGGCTGGACTTTACCTCCAGAGGCGGAGAACCCTTCAACGACAAGTTTACTGTGAGTGAGTTGCGTTCCGCTCTCGCTTCATGCGCGGACACCGCCCATGGTCCGGACGATGTCCCGTACGCCATGCTTCGACACCTGGGTGAGCGAGGCATGGCCTTTCTGTTAGATTTGTTCAACAGGGTCTGGGTGGAAGGTCTTCTCCCAGACTCCTGGCGAATCGCTACTGTGCTCGCCTTTCGCAAGCTGGGGAGAGATCACTCTACTCCGACCGGTTTCCGCCCAATCTCTCTAACCTCTTGCGTGTGCAAGTTGATGGAGAAATTGGTAAATGTTAGATTAGCCTATTTCCTGGACAGCGGAGGCCATCTGTCTTCTGCACAGTGCGGCTTCCGTAAGTTCCACTCCACGTCGGATGCTCTGCTCCGACTGGAAAGTGCCGTCTGCGAGGCTTTCCTTCGTAGACAGCACTACGCCACGGTGTTTTTTGATCTGGAGAAGGCCTATGATACCGCATGGTGATACGGTATCATGGAGACTCTCCACACGATGGGGGCAAGGGGACGCCTCCCAATTTTTATATCTGAATTTTTGCGAGATCGTCGATTCCGCGTACGGGTGGGGGGAGCCCTCTCCGGCCCAAAGGAGTAGGAAGAGGGTGTCCCGCAGGGAAGTGTCCTCAGTGTCACACTCTTTGCCCTGAGCATCAACGGCATCACCTCGGTGCTGCCGGAAGATGTTCTCGCTACGCTCTACGTGGACGACCTTTCGATCTCTTTTGGCGCGGCCCAGATGCCAACTCTGGAGCGTCGACTCCAAGAGGCATTGAACCGCGTCTCTCGCTATGCCGAAGCGCACAGGTTTCGGTTTTCTTTGGCCAAGACTAAGGTGGTGCACTTCTGCCGCCATGCACGGCTTCACCCCGACCCAGATTTGTTTCTTAATGGGGTGCGCCTGGATGTGGTTGAGTCGCACCGTTTCCTTGGTCTTGTATTCGACCGACGCCTCACCTAGGAGGCTCATATTCGCAGCCTTAAGGTCTCTTGTACCCGCGCCATGGACATTCTCCGTTCCGTGACGTTCAGCGCTTGGGGCGCTGATAGGGCTACCGCCTTACTTTTTTATCGATCCTTTGTTCGCTCGAAGCTCGACTACGGATGCGAGTTTTATGCATCCGCAGCCGAGCGTTTATTGCGGAAGGTGGATTCGATCCACCACACCGGCCTTCGCCTTGCGACCGGTGCCTTCCGCACTTCCCCCATTGAGAGCCTGTTGGTCGATGCTGGGGGGATGCCACTCGCTCTGCGCCGTGTGCAGTGCATCACTCGCCTGTACGCGCGAGCCCGGCGCCTCCCTCAGTCGCCAACAGCTCTCACTGCATCCGCAGCTGATCTCGATGGTGCCTATGCCGCCGAGAGACGCCAGTCATACCCTAAGCCCTTTGGGTTTAGGGCCAGGAAACTCCATCGAGAGGTAGATATAGCTCTCGGGCCGGTGGCGCCCCTGGTTCTGCCCAGGACGCCACCCTGGAGGGTACCACATTTGGCTATTTGTCGCCACGCCTCTGCTCCCAAAGCTTGTAGTGCGCCGGGAGTATTGCGTTCGACATTTTTGGAGCACACATCGTGTCACGCTGGTACCGTGCCAGTGTATACGGATGGCTCCAAGTC
Source organism: Ceratothoa steindachneri (assembly GCA_963969495.1). Classification (NCBI taxonomy): domain Eukaryota; kingdom Metazoa; phylum Arthropoda; class Malacostraca; order Isopoda; family Cymothoidae; genus Ceratothoa; species Ceratothoa steindachneri. The sequence goes on from OZ018327.1 coordinate 132,595,243, forward strand.
CCAAGAGGGGGCGGCTTCCACGCCGTATCCCCTCTGTTTGAAGTCAGCGGGGCTCTACCAGGCGCTGCGTCTGTCTTCACGGCCGAGCTGGTGGCAATACACCACTCGGTACGGTAGATTACGCGATGTGCCCGGTTCGGAGACCGGATTGTGAGCTATAGCGACTCACAAAGCGCCCTGAGTGCTCTCGGGGCATTGGAATCTCCGCATCCCCTGGTTCGCGATATCCGTGACGCCACGGTTTTGGCGAGCCGGGCAGATGTCGAGATTATCTTCTGCTGGGTTCCTGGACATGTAGGAATTGCGGGGAATGAGCGCGCCGATGAGGGCGCCAAAGAGTCCGCGAGGACTCTGCGACCGGACCAGCGTTTCGCTCTTCCTCACACCGACTACATGGCAGGAATACGGGCAGCTCTTCGGACTGCTTGGCAAAGAAGATGGGAGACGGTCGAAGGGAACTTAAAGTTGCGTGCCATTGCGCCGCGACTGTTCCCATGGACCTATCCCCCAATGCCGCGGCGGCTTCAGGTTGCTTTCTGTCGTCTCCGAATCGGACACACTCGTGTGACGCATCGCTATCTGATGGAGCACTCTCCTGCGCCCTATTGCAACGACTGCGTCGTCCCCCAGACTGTTCGGCACATTCTTGTCGAATGTCCCAGTCTGGGTGATCTTCGCGCACGATACCTGTCCCAGTACCGGGATGGGCGGGGTCGCTACCGCCTGTCCCTTGTGCTTGGGACAGATTCGTGCACACTGACTTGTGGACTTGTTGACTTCTTGGGGGAGGCCGGCCTTCTCCCTATTATTTAAGCAAGGTTTGTTTGTTTTGTTTTTTTTGTTTTTTTTGTTGTTTTTTTGCATTTGTTTTGTTTTTTTGTTTGTTTTTTTTCTTTAGTTGCACGCTCCTGCGCCGGGGGGACCTCTCCCCGACGACGCACCAGCTTGCTTCCTTTTCCCCTTCTGGGGTGTTGTTGTTTTTTTCTCTTTAATTTCATTTTAAAGTAGCCTAGAACTAGGCCAGTTTTAATACGGCGACTAATGCTCAAGTAGGCAGTCGCCAGATGAGCTCTTAAAAAAAAAAAAAAAAATATGCGAGGGAACTCGTTGACTACTCCATTGAGGACATCACCCTAGAGCTGGCCGACCATGGGGCGGTCAAGGTCGAACGTGTGATAAGAAAACAGGGAGGGGCCTCGAGACCCACCCCTACACTCTTCGTCACGTTCGACAGTGACAAGCTCCCTGAGTCGGTGCGTGCCGGTTGGTACCGTTACCGCGTGAAGGCATTCGTGCCACTGCCGCGGCGGTGCTATTACTGTCACCGCTTCGGCCATACGAATCGCTCATGTAGACGTGCAAAGTCGGGGTCACCCGAAGTCTGTGTAAATTGCTCCAAGGTCGCACACGATAAGTCCAAATCGTGTGTGGCCAAGTGTGTCAATTGCGGAGAGCCGCACCCTGCTTCTTCGAAGCAATGTGGTGCATATCTCCTGGAGAAAGAAATCCTGGCCGTTCAGGCCCAGGATAGACTCTCATTCCGAGGCTAAGGACTTGGTCCTGGCGCGCCCAGCTCTGCCTGGGACGTCATATGCCTCAGTAGTTCGAAAGGCACCCTCTGCTCCTGGCCCATCCAGGCCAACGAGCACGGTTGTTTCCGCGCCCATTCGGAGCCCTTCTGCGGGCTCTACCCAACCCGGGCGCTCCCCTGGTAAAGCTGACGGCAAAAAGGGTTCATACCCAGCCCCGGCTAAAACCAGGGCTCCCCCCTCTTCCCCCAGCGTGACCGTTTCCCGCAAGGCGAAACGGCCACGCGCCTCCACCGAGTCGTTAGACTCACAGGAGGCAACACCCCTAAAGATGGTCGCTAGGCCATCTTCAGGGGTTCCTAAAGCTGTGCCCGAAAGGAGGACAGCAACAAAGGAGCTTCGGCTCCTTCGCCCACGCCCCGAGGTGGAGCGAGTGGCTCGGAGACGGTGGTTCCTCTGAAAAAGAGGCCCCCCCGCCTCCGAAGCAAGAGCGCCCGCCTAAGGTTTCGAGGCGGAGGGAGGAAAAGACTCGCATGGCGAGCCTAACCTCCCCCAATAAGTCCTCGAAGGCGACAGCGCCTCCAGCGCTTTGTCCGGCCAAAAGCACCCGGGGTTCTGCCCCCTGGAAGCGTACGGCCATTCCCGTGAGGGTCTTCAATTCGAGGAGGGCCCCCGCGTCTCCTCCGAGCTAGGCCTGGAGGGCATATTCCTTCAATGGAATTGCCGTGGACTCCGGGCCAACTGGGAGGAGCTGCGGAGGCTCGCCTCGTCCCGTTCCCCGTTAGCTATTTTTTTGCAGGAGACCATGCTAGGCGCGTGCCCCCTGCCTGCCCTCCCGGGGTATAAGGGTCTTGCGACCCCACCACCGCGGGATGGCCGGGCTGGGGGATGCGCGGTTTACACCCGGCATGATGTCTCCGTTCTTCCTTTCTCTTTAGATACCTCCCTTCAGGCAGTGGCTGTGCAGCTGCACCTGGATAGGAGGTATACTATCATTTCTGCGTACATTCCACCGTCAGCTGACTTCGACGCGGGGGACTTCCGCCGCGTCGTGGCACGGTTGCCGAGGCCCTATCTCTTGCTTGGAGATCTGAACGGCAGGCATCCTCTCTGGGGAGATTACTCCATAAATCCCAGGGGACAAGTCCTTGCCGATCTGATCGAAGAGCTTGAGATGGGTGTCCTAAACGTGGATGAGTTTACGCATCACTGTCCGAGAACCGCTTCATTTTCTTGCCTTGACCTATCTTTGTGCTCTTCGGATGCACAGCCTGATTTTGATTGGGGGGTGATCGATGACCTCCATGGTAGTGATCACTTTCCCATTCAAATATCATTTTCCGGGCAACTGCCGCCTGAGAGACCACCTCGGTGGTGCTTGGCGCGGGCGCGGTGGCCTGCATTTCAGGAAATGACTGAATTCTCTATCTCAGTCGAGGAGTTTAGGTCGGTAGATGAGGCCGTTGAGTTCTTCTCCGGCAACCTCATCGCCGTGGGCCTGACTACTATTCCTAGGACGTCTGGCCGTTTTGCACGCCGACCACTCCCATGGTGGTCGGCCGAGTGTGAGACGGCCCTCAAACAGAAGCGTTATGCCTACTTTCGCTATAAGCGCCGCCCGAACGATTTCACTGTCGCTGAATTTCGTCGGGCTAGGGCTAGGTTCCGGTATATTTCGAAGCACGCCCGCCGCTCTTCTTGGCGGGCATACGTGTCTTAACTTAACGGGAAGACCCTTTAGCTGAGGTGTGGAAGCGAGTCAAAGGGATTCGGGGCAAGTTCTCGCAGGACCCCCCCCTCCCATTCTCCAGGAGAATGGGACCACAATCTCGGACCCCGCGTCCGTGGCGGAATCCTTAGCGACCGCTTTTTCCGCATTCTCTAGCTGTGATGCTGCTCCGCCAGCATTCAATGCACGTCGTGATGTCGCGGAAGGCCGCCGGCTGGACTTTACCTCCAAAGAAGGAGAACCCTTCAACGACAAGTTTACTGTGAGTGAGTTGCGTTCCGCTCTCGCTTCGTGCGCGGACACCGCCCATGGTCCGGACGATGTCCCGTACGCCATGCTTCGACACCTGGGTGAGCGAGGCATGGCCTTTCTGTTAGATTTGTTCAACAGGATCTGGGTGGAAGGTCTTCTCCCAGACTCCTGGCGAATCGCTACTGTGCTCGCCTTTCGCAAGCCGGGGAGAGATCACTCTACTCCGACTGGTTTCCGCCCAATCTCTCTAACCTCTTGCGTGTGCAAGTTGATGGAGAAATTGGTAAATGTTAGATTAGCCTATTTCCTGGACAGCGGAGGCCATCTGTCTTCCGCACAGTGCGGCTTCCGCAAGTTCCACTCCACGTCGGATGCTCTGCTCTGACTGGAAAATGCTGTCTGCGAGGCTTTCCTTCGTAGACTGCACTACGCCACGGTGTTTTTCGATCTGGAGAAGGCCTATGATACCGCATGGCGATACGGTATCATGGAGACTCTCCAGACGATGAGGGCGAGGAGACGCCTCCCAATTTTTATATCTGAATTTTTGCGAGATCGTCGATTCCGCGTACGGGGGGGGGGGAAGCCCTCTCCGGCCCAAAGGAGCAGGAAGAGAGTGTCCCGCAGGGAAGTGTCCTCAGTGTCACACTCTTTGCCCTGAGCATCAACGGCATCACCTCGGTGCTGCCGGAAGATGTTCTCGCTACGCTTTACGTGGACGACCTTTCGATCTCTTTTGGCGCGGCCCAGATGCCAACTCTGGAGCGTCGACTCCAACAGGTTTCGGTTTTCAAGGCCAAATATAAGGTGGTGCACTTCTGCCGCCATCCACGGCTTCACCCCGAGCCATATTTGTTTCCTATAGGGGTGCGCCTAGATGTGGTTGAGTCGCACCGTTTCCTTGGTGTTTTATTCGACCGACGCCTCACCTGGGAGGCTCATATTCGCAGCCTTAGGGTCTCTGGTACCCGCGCCATGGACATTCTTCGTTCCGTGACGTTCAGCGCTTGGGGCGCTGATAGGGCTACCGCCTTACTTTTTATCGATCCTTTGTTCGTTCGAAGCTCGACTACGGATGCGAGTTTTATGCATCCGCAGCCGAGCGTTTATTGCGGAAGGTGGATTCGATCCACCACACCGGCCTTCGCCTTGCAACCGGTGCCTTCCGCACTTCCCCCATTGAGAGCCTGTTGGTCGATGCTGGGGAGATGCCACTCGCTCTTCGCCACGTGCAGTGTATCACTCGACTGTACGCGCGAGCCCGGCGCCTCCCTCAGTCGCCAACAGCTCTTCCTGCATCCGCAGCTGTTCTCGATGGTGCCTCTTCCGCCGAGAGACGCCAGTCATACCCTAAGCCCTTTGGGTTTAGGGCCAGGAAACTGCTTCAAAAGGTAGATATAGCTCTCGGACCGGGTGCGCCCCTGGTTCTGCCCAGGACGCCACCCTGGAGGTTACCACATTTGGCTATTTGTCGCCAAGCCCCTGCTCCCAAAGCTTGTAGTGCGCCGGGAGTATTGCGTTCGACCTTTTTGGAGCACACATCGTGTCACGCTGGAACGGTGCCAGTGTATACGGATGGCTCCAAGTCTAAAGAGGGGGTCGGCTTTCACGCTGTATAACATCTGTTTGAAGTTAGCTTGGCTGTTTCAGGCACTGCGTCTGTCTTCACGGCCGAGCTGGTGGCAATACACCACTCGGTACGGGAGATTACGCGACGTGCCCGGTTCGGAGACCGGATTGTGATCTATAGCGACTCACAAAACGCCCGAGTGCTCTTGAGGCATTGGAATCTCCGCTTTCCCTGGTTCGCGGTATCCGTGACGCCACGGTTATGGCGAGCCGGGCAGATGTCGAGATTATCTTCTACTGGGTTCCTGGACATGTAGGAATTGCGGGGAATGAGGGCGCCAAAGAGTCCGCGAGGACTTTTCGACCGGACCAGCGTTTCGCTCTTCTTCACACCGACTACATGGCAGGAATACGGGTAGCTCTTCGGACTGCTTGGCAAAGAAGATGGAAGGCGGTTGAAGGGAACTTAAAGTTGCGTGCCATTGTGCTGCGTCTGTTCCCATGGACCTATCCACCAATGCCGCGGCGGCTTCAGGTCGCTTCCTTTCGTCTCCGAATCGGACACACTCGTGTGACGCATCGCTATTTGATGGATTCTCGCGTGTGCCCTATTGCGAAGACTGCGTCGTCCCCCAGACTGTTCGGCACATTCTTGTCGAATGTCCCAGTCTGGGTGATCTTCGCGCCCGTTACCTGTCCCAGTACCAGGATAGGTGGGGTCGCTACCGCCTGTCCCTTGTACTCAGGACGAGTGCGTGCACATTGACTGTTGGACTTGTTGACTTTTGGGGGGAGGCTAGCCTTCTCCCTTGTATTTAACTAATTGTTTTTGTTTTTTGTTATTGATTGTTTTTTGTTTGTTTTTTGTAGGTCGCAGGTTCCTGCGCCTTGGGGAGGGGGACCTCCCCGCGACGACAGAGGTTGCTCCCTGATTGTTATCTCTTTTTTATTGTTGTTGTAGGCAGTCGCCAGATAGCCCCTTTAATCAAAAATGCCATTGCGCCGCAACTGTTCCCATTGACCTATCCCCCAATGGCGCGTCGGCTTCAGGTCGCTGTCTGTAGTTTCCGAATCGGGCACACTCGTGTGACGGATCGCTATCTGATGGAGCGCTCGCCAGCGCCCTATTGTGACGACTGCGTCGTCCCCCAGACTGTTCATCACATTCTTGTCGAATGTCCCATCTGAGTGATTTTCGCGCACGATACCTGTCTTGGTACCGGGATGGGCGGGGTCGCAACCGCGTGTCCCTTGTACTCGGTACGAGCTCGTGCACATTGACTTGTGGACTTTGGGGGGAGGCTGGGCTTCTCCCCTTTATTTAACTAGGTTTTTTGTTGTTATCGTTTTCTTGGTAGGTCGCACACTCCTGCGTCGGTTTGAGGGGTCCTCCCCCCGACGTCGGAGATTGCTTCCTAATTGTTGCATTTTTCACTTTTTTATCATTGTTATTTTTTCATATTCTTATTTTAAAGTAGCCTAGTGCTAGGCTGTCGTGATTCTGCCAAAGTTGGCAGTTGCCAGCTAGGCTCCTAAAATAAAAATAAAAATCAATACACCGCTAGCTACGGGAGATACCGCGATGGGTCTGATCACAAAGTTCTCTGACTTCGCCTGACTTCCACCTTTTATAGATGATATTTCTCGTTTCACCCTAGTTGCCATATAGAATCCACTTGGATTGGGCAGCAACCCAATGGTAACTTATATTAAATCTTAAATCTTTTGCAAGATCGTGTATTCCGCGTACGGGTGGGGGGAGCGCTCTCCGGCCCAAAGGAGTAGGAAGACGGTGTCCCGCAGCGAAGTGTCCTCAGTGTCGCTCTCTTTGCCCTGATCATCAACAGCATCACCTCGGTGCTGCTGGAACATGTTCTCGCTAAGCACTACGTGGACGACCTTTCGATCTCTTTTGGCGCGGCCCAGATGCCAACTCTGGAGCATCGACTCCAACAGGCATTAAACCGCGTCTCTCGCTATGCCGAAGCGCACAGGTTTCGGTTTTCAAGGCCAAATATAAGGTGGTGCACTTCTGCCGCCATCCACAGCTTCACCCCGAGCCATATTTGTTTCTTAAAGGGGTGCGCCTGGATGTGGTTGAGTCGAACCGTTTCCTTGGTCTTGTATTCGACCGACGCCTCACCTGGGAGGCTCATATTCGCAGCCTTAGAGTCTGTTGTACCCGCGCCATGGATATTCTCTGTTCCGTGACCAAAGTGGATTCGATCCACCACACCGGCCTCCGCCTTGCGACCGGTGCCTTCCGCACTTCCCCCATTGAGGGCCTGTTGGTCGATCCTGGGGGGGTGCCACTCGCTCTGCGCCGCGTGCAGTTCATCACCCGCCTGTACGCGCGAGCCCGGCGCCTCCCTCAGTCGCCAACAGCTCTCACTGCATCCGCAGCTGTTCTCGATGGTGCCTCTTCCGCCGAGAGACGCCAGTCATACCCTAAGCCCTTTGGGTTTAGGGCCAGGAAACTCCTTCGAGAGGTAGATATAGCTCTCGGACCGGGGGCGCCCCTGGTTCTGCCCAGGACGCCACCCTGGAGGTTACCACATTTGGCTATTTGTCGCCAAGCCTCTGCTCCCAAAGCTTGTACTGCGCCGGGAGTATTGCGTTCGACCTTTTTGGAGCACACATCGTGTCACGCTGGAACGGTGCCAGTGTATACGGATGGCTCCAAGTCTAAAGAGGGGGTCGGCTTCCACGCTGTATAACATCTGTTTGAAGTTAGCTTGGCTGTTTCAGGCACTGCGTCTGTCTTCACGGCCGAGCTGGTGGCAATACACCACTCGGTACGGGAGATTACGCGACGTGCCCGGTTCGGAGACCGGATTGTGATCTATAGCGACTCACAAAACGCCCGAGTGCTCTTGAGGCATTGGAATCTCCGCTTTCCCTGGTTCGCGGTATCCGTGACGCCACGGTTATGGCGAGCCGGGCAGATGTCGAGATTATCTTCTACTGGGTTCCTGGACATGTAGGAATTGCGGGGAATGAGGGCGCCAAAGAGTCCGCGAGGACTTTTCGACCGGACCAGCGTTTCGCTCTTCTTCACACCGACTACATGGCAGGAATACGGGTAGCTCTTCGGACTGCTTGGCAAAGAAGATGGAAGGCGGTTGAAGGGAACTTAAAGTTGCGTGCCATTGTGCTGCGTCTGTTCCCATGGACCTATCCACCAATGCCGCGGCGGCTTCAGGTCGCTTCCTTTCGTCTCCGAATCGGACACACTCGTGTGACGCATCGCTATTTGATGGATTCTCGCGTGTGCCCTATTGCGAAGACTGCGTCGTCCCCCAGACTGTTCGGCACATTCTTGTCGAATGTCCCAGTCTGGGTGATCTTCGCGCCCGTTACCTGTCCCAGTACCAGGATAGGTGGGGTCGCTACCGCCTGTCCCTTGTACTCGGGACGAGTGCGTGCACATTGACTGTTGGACTTGTTGACTTTTGGGGGGAGGCTAGCCTTCTCCCTTGTATTTAACTAATTGTTTTTGTTTTTTGTTATTGATTGTTTTTTGTTTTTTTTTGTAGGTCGCAGGTTCCTGCGCCTTGGGGAGGGGGACCTCCCCGCGACGACAGAGGTTGCTCCCTGATTGTTATCTCTTTTTTATTGTTGTTGTAGGCAGTCGCCAGATAGCCCCTTTAATCAAAAATGCCATTGCGCCGCAACTGTTCCCATTGACCTATCCCCCAATGGCGCGTCGGCTTCAGGTCGCTGTCTGTAGTTTCCGAATCGGGCACACTCGTGTGACGGATCGCTATCTGATGGAGTGCTCGCCAGCGCCCTATTGTGACGACTGCGTCGTCCCCCAGACTGTTCATCACATTCTTGTCGAATGTCCCATCTGAGTGATTTTCGCGCACGATACCTGTCTTGGTACCGGGATGGGCGGGGTCGCAACCGCGTGTCCCTTGTACTCGGTACGAGCTCGTGCACATTGACTTGTGGACTTTGGGGGGAGGCTGGGCTTCTCCCCTTTATTTAACTAGGTTTTTTGTTGTTATTGTTTTCTTGGTAGGTCGCACACTCCTGCGTCGGTTTGAGGGGTCCTCCCCCCGACGTCGGAGATTGCTTCCTAATTGTTACATTTTTCACTTTTTTATCATTGTTATTTTTTCATATTCTTATTTTAAAGTAGCCTAGTGCTAGGCTGTCGTGATTCTGCCAAAGTTGGCAGTTGCCAGCTAGGCTCCTAAAATAAAAATAAAAATCAATACACCGCTAGCTACGGGAGATACCGCGATGGGTCTGATCACAAAGTTCTCTGACTTCGCCTGACTTCCACCTTTTATAGATGATATTTCTCGTTTCACCCTAGTTGCCATATAGAATCCACTTGGATTGGGCAGCAACCCACCGGTAACTTATATTAAATCTTAAATCTTTTGCAAGATCGTGTATTCCGCGTACGGGTGGGGGGAGCGCTCTCCGGCCCAAAGGAGTAGGAAGACGGTGTCCCGCAGCGAAGTGTCCTCAGTGTCGCTCTCTTTGCCCTGATCATCAACAGCATCACCTCGGTGCTGCTGGAACATGTTCTCGCTAAGCACTACGTGGACGACCTTTCGATCTCTTTTGGCGCGGCCCAGATGCCAACTCTGGAGCATCGACTCCAACAGGCATTAAACCGCGTCTCTCGCTATGCCGAAGCGCACAGGTTTCAGTTTTCAAGGCCAAATATAAGGTGGTGCACTTCTGCCGCCATCCACAGCTTCACCCCGAGCCATATTTGTTTCTTAAAGGGGTGCGCCTGGATGTGGTTGAGTCGAACCGTTTCCTTGGTCTTGTATTCGACCGACGCCTCACCTGGGAGGCTCATATTCGCAGCCTTAGAGTCTGTTGTACCCGCGCCATGGATATTCTCTGTTCCGTGACCAAAGTGGATTCGATCCACCACACCGGCCTCCGCCTTGCGACCGGTGCCTTCCGCACTTCCCCCATTGAGGGCCTGTTGGTCGATCCTGGGGGGGTGCCACTCGCTCTGCGCCGCGTGCAGTTCATCACCCGCCTGTACGCGCGAGCCCGGCGCCTCCCTCAGTCGCCAACAGCTCTCACTGCATCCGCAGCTGTTCTCGATGGTGCCTCTTCCGCCGAGAGACGCCAGTCATACCCTAAGCCCTTTGGGTTTAGGGCCAGGAAACTCCTTCGAGAGGTAGATATAGCTCTCGGACCGGGGGCGCCTCTGGTTCTGCCCAGGACGCCACCCTGGAGGTTACCACATTTGGCTATTTGTCGCCACGCCTCTGCTCCCAAAGCTTGTAGTGCGCCGGGAGTATTGCGTTCGACCTTTTTGGAGCACACATCGTGTCACGCTGGAACGGTGCCAGTGTATACGGATGGCTCCAAGTCTAAAGACGGGGTCGGCTTCCACGTCGTATCCCCTCTGGTTGAAGTCAGCGGGGCTCTACCATGCGCTGCGTCTGTCTTCACGGCCGAGCAGGTGGCAATACACCACTCGGTACGTGAGATTACGCGACGTGCCTGGTTCGGAGACCGGATTGTGATCTATAGCGACTCACAAAGCGCCCTGAGTGCTCTCGGGGCATTGGAATCTCGTGCTATTGCGGCGCGATTTTTCCCATGGACCTATCCCCCAATGCCGCGACAACTTCAGGTAGCTTTCTGTCGTCTTCGAATCGGACATACTCGTGTGACGCATCGCTATCTGATGGAGCGCTCGCCAGTGCCCTATTGCGACGACTGCGTCGTCCCTTAGACTGTTCGCCACATTCTTGTCGAATGTCCCAGTCTGGGTGATCTTCGCGCACGATACCTGTCCCGGTACCGGGATGGGCGGGGTAGCTACCACCTGTCCCTTGTGCTCGGGATGAGTTCGTGCACATTGACTTGTGGACTTGTTGTACTTTGGGGGGGAGGCCGGGCTTCTCCCATTTATTTAAGGTTCTTTTTGTTTTTCGTTTGTTATTGTTGTTTTGTAAGTTGCACTCTCCTGCCCTGGGATGAGGGGGACCTCCCCCCGCTGCCGAAAATTGCTTCCTGATTGTTAAGTTTTCCAATTTATATCATTGATATGTTTTAATATTTTTTTTTTAAAGTAGCCTAGTTCTAGGCTGTCTTGTTTTTCGGCGACTTATGCCCAAATGGGCAGTTGCCAGATGGGCTCTAAAAAAAAAAAAAAAATCTCGAGGCCGGTGGCGCCCCTGGTTCTGCCCAGGACGCCACCCTGGAGGGTACCCATTTGGCTATTTGTCGCCACGCCTCTGCTCCGAAAGCTTGTACAGAGCCAAGAGTATTGCGTTCGACCTTTTTAGAGCACACCTCATGTCACGCTAGAACCGTACCAGTATATACAGATGCCTCTAAGTCCGAAGAGGGAGTTGGGTTCCACTCCGTATCCCCTCTGTTTGAAGTCAGCGGTGCTCTGCCAGGCGCTGTGTTACTCTTCACGGCCGAGCTGTTGGCAATACACCACTCGGCACGGGAGATTACGCGACGTGCCCGGTTCGGAGTCCGGATTTCATTTATAGCGACTCACAAAGCGCCCTGAGTGCTCTCGGGGCATTGGAATCTCCGCATCCCCTGGTTCGCGATTTCTGTACGCCACGGTTTTGGCGAGCCAGGCGGATTTCGAGATTATCTTCTGCTAGGTTCCTGGACATGTAGGAATTGCGGGGAATGAGCGCGCTGATGAGGACGCTAAAGAGTCCGCGAGGACTCTGCGACCGGACCAGCGTTTCGCTCTTCCTCACACCGACTACATAGCAGGTATATGGACAGCTCTTGGGACTGCTTGTCAAAGAAGATGGGAGACGGTCGAAGGGAACTTAAAGTTGCGTGCCATTGCACCGCGACTGTTCCCATGAACCTATCTCCTAATGCCGCGAAGGCTTCAGCTTGCTTTCTGTCGTCTCTGAATTGGGCACACTTGCGGGACGCACCGCCAGCGCCCTACTGTGAAGACTGCGTTGTCCCCCAGACTGTTCGGCACATTCTTGTCGAATGTCCCAGTCTGGGTGATCTACGCGCCCGTTACCTATCCCAGTACCAGGATAGGTGGGGTCGCTACCGCCTGTCCCTTGTACTCGGGACGAGTGCGTGCACATTGACTGTTGGACTTGTTGACTTTCGGGGGGAGGCCGACCTTCTCCCTTTTATTTAACTAGGTTTTTATTGTTGTTTTTTATTGTTTTCTTTGTAGGTTGCACGCTCCTGCGCCAGGTGGAGGGGGACCTCCCCTGACGCCGGAGCTTGCTCCTGAGTGTCATCTTCCCTTTTTATTGTTGTCTTCTCTGCAAATTTTTATTTTAAAATAGCCTAGAGCTAGGCTGTTTGTTCGCGGCGACTTATGCCCTAGTGGGCAGTTGCCAGATAGCCCCTTAAAAAATAAAAGAAAATGCGCACCTCGATTACATGGCAGGAATACTGGCAGCCTAGAGCTAGGCTGTTTGTTTGCGGCGACTTATGCCCAAGTTGGCAGTTGCCAGATAACCCCTTAAAAAATAAAAGAAAATGCGCACCCCGATTACATGGCAGGAATACTGGCAGCCCTCCCGGTGGCTTAGCAAACAGGATGGGAGACGGCCGAGCGGAACTTAAAGTTACATGCTATTCAGCCGCTACTATTTCCATGGACCTACCCCCCAAGGCCGAGACGGCTTCATGTTGCTTCCTCTCCTCTCCGAATTGAACATCCTCGCGGGGCGCACCGCCATTTGATAGAACGTTCGCCTGCGCCATATTGCGACGACTGCGTTGTTCCCCAGACTGTTAGACAGATTCTTGTTGAATGTCCCATTCTGGGTGATCTTCGCGCACGTTACCTGTCTAAGTACCATGACGAGTTGGGTAGCCCTTGCTTGTCCCTTGTACTCGGGACTAGTTCGAACACACAGACTATAGGACTTTTTGTAGGAGGCTCATCTCCTCCACTTTATTTAACTGTTTGTTGTATTTTGCATATTCACGCTGTAGCGGGCCGAAAATCTAGACTAACCCCAATCGATCCCACCCGCTTCCTACACTAATCCGGACGTGAGAAACCGAAGGAGAATGAAATGGATTGTATTTACAGTCCTTTACTAACAAAAAAATACAATGATATTTACAATCAAGAATAAATAAGTCCTACTTAGAAATATTATTGATCGATCCTAAGAACAATGTAAAATAATCAAGTAACCCAAATAAAATTGGGACTCTACAGTCAATGAATAACAGAAAAAAAATTGCCTCACGTGGTACAACAGAAATCTTGAATTGAAAACTAACTAGCCCCTCCGAGCTATTTTTAGCCCTCCTTCCTCAAAGCTAAGCTATTTTACATTCTCAAATAAGACAGAGCACGGCCTGGAACTTTTGTCCTATACTAGTGGCCTTAGGCTTTGATAATATTATATCGTTATAGTTAGCTTCTACTACATGGGTAAATTTACAAGTGCTGGTCCTTTTTATCTTTCCAAATTATGGCGCCTGGAAAGAAAAACCATCTTATAATAACATGCTAATGGATTAAAAAAAACAAAAACAAACACATTCTTACAGAGGGAGGGAGAGGGTATTGGGAAAAGGGTGGGAGAATGGCCCTTCACACACACACTCGCATTCGCTCCACTAAAACGCGCCAGGGAAAGGCGGGCCTACCCCCGATGCCGCACCCGCTTCCCTTTTGTCTTTTTGCTTTTTCTCTTTTGTTTTTGTTGTGTTTTTTATCGGTTTTATTTGTTATTTATGTATTATTTTTTTTAATATAGCCTTGTAGTAGGCTTTGGTGAATATGGCGAATTATGCCCCAAGTAGGCATTCGTCAGATGGGTTCCTAAAATTATAGGAAAAATCCCCATGCCCCTACCGAATCCTCTACCTACAAGCTTCTCCCGAAATCCACAGGCTCATTCCAAAATTCCTAACTCCCATGCTAACTTGAATACCTTTCTCCTCTAAGTACCCTTCCTAGAACCCTACTTACCAATCTCTTCTCAAACCCCCAAACCCCCTCCTAAGACCACCTCCTCTAAAGCTCTTCCCCAAATAACAATCTTTCATGCCTCTCCCGAATCACCCCCCCCCCCTCCTCTTTCCCATCATCCCTCTCTCCAACGTTCATCTCTCACTGCTCTTCATTCTCTTACCACTTTGCATTTATTTTCTACTCCACCTCCAATCTCCTGAATCTATCCCTATTCCCTTTCATATTCAAATTACCATTCTTCCTCGAATACCATCCCGTTATAGCGCCCAACCTCCCCATAATCTAGCACCACCGACCACTCTCGCGGTGGTCCCAGGGTGACTAAAGCCTCCTGTTCATCTGATCCTCCCGGGCAGCCTAACATTACCCTCGTGTCCAAGTACTAAATCTTAAATTTTAATTCTCATCCGTTTCCTTTCGTCTCTCCTGCAGTGGGCCATTCAAATTGCCATGATTTAATGGAGAACTGGAACAACATTAGATTTCTTCTAGCTTCCTATCAACCTAGCTGCCTCTGTTTCCAAGAAATAATCCTGGGTCGCCGTCACGTCAGGTCCTTAAAATCTCCAGTTACCTTCCTTTCCTCCCTTCCGCTCGCTGCACAAATGTTAGCGTGACAATGAATATTATATCGGGCAGGAATTAATGGAAGCTGGGCCCGGGAATTATTAATTAATTCGATGGTTTAAATAAGAGGAGTAAGATTACTAAGTCTTTTTGGTATGCGATTATGGGGTCTTCTTAGTACTTGAGAGAATGAGGTGAGTTACGAGGGTAGGATTCTGGATTACCTCGGATTATTAACGGGAGTGGAAGACCAGTGGTCAGACCTTCGTAGAAAGAACTCGGGGTTTGAACGTTCAGGGAACTACAACGGGTTTGCGATTACTCAGACTTCCGGTTTTTGGGGGGGGGGGGCGACCACAGTAGAGACTCGTCAACAGAACGGCGTAGAATCTCCACGAAGACGGATGAGAAGAGGCGAAGCCCAGGACAGTCTTCCGAGACGTAATAAAGTAGTGGTAATCTTCCTCTGAACAGAGCGGATTACGGAGAGGATCTGCTCAAGAGATCACGACGACGAAGCTCGGTTCGACTGGGGTACAGATGCACTTGATTTGGGCGACAAGACTTCCTAACTCGCACTCTCTGATGAGAACTATGCACTTCCTCTTAAATAGGGGAGTTCGCATGGAGGCAAGGGACGAACGCGAGACGAGCGAAGTCCCAAGGGATAGCAGGTGTCACACAATGCAAACAAGGGAGTTTGATAAGCGCCGCTTTGACTAAGCGACCGGGAGCGGTAGTGAGAGAATCTTTTCTACCCCACAGGAGGGAGGGAGGGAGACGCCAGCGGCCAGACGGGTGGTCAACGCTATCAGAATGGGGGGCAGTGCTCATAAATGAAAACAAACATAGCTGGCGCCAGTCTAGAACTGAGAAAATTAAGCCACACGGCGCGTTCGAATTCACACTTCCACAAACTGCAATATCATTAGATTCATCTAATAAGAGACTAAACTTTCAAGCTCCTATATCGGAAAACAGATATTCTTCAAAATGTGGACTGAGCAAGTTTTTTACATTGTTTGAATATTTAGTGCCATGTAATTTGACTTTAGACATGATTTTACTGTCTGCTATCTTATTTTTGCACAAATCTACTAAATGATCACATCTATTAAATGAAGGATGACAGCAAATATACATGACTAAGTTAGATTCAAGCATGGATGTTTTATTATATTTTTTAATGATAAAATTGGAAAGAGAAATTGTTTGGAATGGTGCTGCTTTTGTATGTTTTTTGTTTGGCAATGTCTTAATAAAAGAGTACTTTGCTAGAATCTCACATCTACAAAACCTGCAGTACCCTTTAAATTGATCATCAGGAACTTCACCTAACCACAATGTAAAAGTGGATAAGCATTTTAAAAGTTAAGAGTGTTATAAATTTTCTATGGTTAGAATAGGAAAAGGGATTGTAATATAAGGCTTAAGAAGCAGAGCTGTAGGTTAGACTCGCATAAATTCTTCTTCACTCATAGAGTAGTGGATTTGTGGAACAAATCACAGAAATTGAAAACGTGGAAATGCATTAAAAAATCCAAAATTTAAAATAAATAATCTGTTCTATGTAGATATTGGGCTAATGATAGCACATTCGAAACAGTGTGACCAAGAAAATAGTAAATATTAATAAACATATCCTGTAAAAAGAAATGTCAAATGACTTCACCTAAAAAGGCCCACCCTGAGGAAATAGAGGGAATCAAACTAGCTCTCAAAATAAAATACATTGGAATATTTATTGAAAATGAAAGTTTTTAAATTAAAAAAAAAAAATCAGTCCATTACAGACCTCCCAAATTTGGTAAATATGTAGACGAGCGGCCCGGCCGATAAAACGTACTATTTTCGTCCGTGTTCCAAAAGGTTTCACGTTTTGGGAGTACATTCAAGGGGACGGCTCGTGTGGGTGTAAACACAAGGGAGGGACCACACTATGAATATCCTGAGTTTCATTAAATTGGGGGGGGGGGGGGTCTGGGGGGCACAGCCCCCCAGTATATAATCCTGATTGTTATAATGTTCTGACGTTTACAGAGGTGAATGCTTTAACTAAATCATGTCAGCGTCTTTAATCGTTTTGCGAATTATAATATGGGTTTGGGGGGTGTATGACGTCAGAAATGCTTGATTTCAATTTTTTTCCCACTTAATAGCTTTTTATTATCCTCATTCGGAGTCATTTTTATTTGTCAATATATTTTTCCCCATTTTACTATTTTTATTACCTTCTTTTATACATTTAAATGTAATTAGCTAGATCATTTCAAGGAACTACTTGTTTTTTAGCAGTTTGGGTGTCAAACATTCCCCTTTTACGCAGTTTGAAAATGATCAATCAGACGTCTGTTACGCAGTGTGAAAATGGTATCGAATTGTGAACTTGGTTCGTCGTCTATTGCGGAATTATTAACCCTTGTTTCTGACAAAAATAAATTAAACACCTTTTTGGATGTTCATAATTTAGTGCGAATTAAAAGCGAATGTGGCATTTGTGGCCGAGCATTAGATGTGAACCCTAACTTTGAATTTAGATGCTCGAAAATAAAACATGATTCAAGTCAGCTAGATTTCGAATAGGACGCAGACGCGCAAAATAAATAGGTTTTCCTCTTCGCTATTTCAGAAGTATAACCACTGCAATTAGTACGGAAACAGCGTGTTTCGTTTGTTTTTTTCGGGCAATTTTGTAAAAAAAAATGGCAGCTATCATTCGAAGAAAACTCAAACGCGCATGAATATTCCAACACGGGTTAACGATAATATTTACACAAAAATAATTTTTTTCGGCCGGGCCGCTCGTCTACATGTTTACCCCAATTTTTGCTCTATTAAGACCTGTAGACGTTAAAGGGAGATGTTCATAGAAATTTCAAAGCCTCTCATCAGAAATGACATGAGGCGGTGGTCAGATCCTTTAGCAGAGACAGTTGAGGGACATGTCGAGTTGGTTTTAATGTTATTGGTATCTTAGAGGAGAAAATAGATAAACTGCAAGGAATGGCAAATTTTGTATATAGAAAAAAATCATAGGTGCTGCAACATAAGCACCAATTTATATATTAAGAGCTGAAGTAAATTAATCGTCAATGAAATAATTATAAATTAGAAAAGAATCGTCATGGCCGCATTATAAACTACTTTTAATTACTTACTTTTCTGGACTATTGTTAGTTACAACAATATTACAGCAATATAAACAGATTTGTACATTATTAGTTGCAAGAATCTGACGCAATAAGATTGCAATATTTAGTTAGAAGATTCACCTCGTGGTCATAATCTGCTTCATCCGTACCACTATCATTCATGATTCGTTTAAATACTTAAAATATTGCACTTGGTCAGAAATAAAACCACGAGTTCTATAATCTCCCATAAAAGCCTAACTACCATCACCTTACTTTTTGATGCATTTACTTGAGCCCCCTCCAAGACCTCCTCACAAATACATATAGTCAAATCCTTCCATTGACATTTCTATATCTATCTCAATCTCATGCATCTCACTTCGCAGAGGAAACCACAAACACCAAAGTGAACGAATCAAGACTTGAGTCACACGAAGTTTGAAAAAAAAGAAGTTGGCGGCAATTGAGGATAATATGAACGATATTCCTTACTAAAAAAATGTAAATCGAATACATATGAAATATTTTTTAAAGAGAAATACCAAATCCTTATAAAAAAAAATGCCATTATCCCTGATAAATACTGGATTCAGAATTTTGATGTTACATATATAAAACAAAATATATAAAACAGAAAGAATTCAAAGAAAAGCCAAGGAAAAAAGTTGCGATTGAATATATGTCTCCAACGTGACATCACTGACGATAATAACTTTTCGCGTAAAATGTTTCTATGATGTATTATCATAATTAGAGCAAAGAAAATATGAAAATTAAAATCGCAATTGTGATAATCTCATATAGAGTGATATATATATATATATATATATATATATATATATATATATATATATATATATATATATATATATATATATATATATATATATATATATATATATATATATATATATAAGCTTTGTAAAATCTTTCGTTATTCCTTGCTAATGAATTGAACAAGTTCGAAGTACTTAAAATCCACCTTTCATTTTCCTGCGGGATTTTTTTGCACTCACGCGCTAGTTTATGATTTTCTCAGTGTGCCTGGTCCTAATCGCTTCTATGCACGGATATTTTCGAAAAAGGTAATCAAAATATTACTGCACGGAAAAAAATTATTCCGTTTTCTCTTTCAATGTGGTTTAATGGATATATATATATATATATATATATATATATATATATATATATATATATATATATATATATATATATATATATATATATTTATTTATATATTTATTTATATATATATATATATATATATATATATATATATATATATATATATATATATATATATATATATATATATATATACAGGAGGGGCGGTCAATAAGTTTTGCAATTCGGATATAAGGAAACGAGATATGAGGAAAAGTGTTTTATTATTTTTCAATATAACTACCCTCGACTTCAATGCACTTGCGCCCCTTGTCCCTGAGGCTTCGAATTCCCGACAACCAAAAATCTCCGAACTGCTGTTCAATACACTCCTGGACGGCGAGCTGGATAATCTTCATCGTCCCCAAACCGGCGTTCACGCAGTGCAGCCTTGAGCTGGAAGAATAAAAAGTAGTCGCTAGGGGCCAGATCTGAACTGTAGGGGAGATGGTGGAGCTCCTCGAATCCGCACTCGCGCAGCGCAGCTTGTGCAACTCTGGCCTTGTGGACTTTGACGACATTAAAGTCGATCATGGGGCGTGAGATTTCTATGGACCCAACGGGCAGAGACCTTGGTCATGGCCAAATTGTCGTGGATCATGTTGATAACACTTCCATGTGATATTCCAAGTTCTCGCTCGATTTCTTCGACCTTAACTCGTCGATTTTCGAGGATGATCTCCACACGGGCCACATTGTCCTCGTTGGTCACGTCTGACAGGCGTCCTGGTCGGGGGTCATCTTCAAGGGACTCATGACCACGGCGGAACTCCCTATTCAAGCGAGCAATGGTTGCATAGGAAGGGGCGGTGTCGGTGTACACTGCAACCATGCGTTCATGGATCCCTTTTGCATTCTTTGCCTTCCTTGGTCAAAATTTGATCACTGCGCGGTGCTCAACCTTCTCCATTGTTGAAAAAATTGTGACTGACGATCTGCGATCAGCTATTGCTTCTTAAATAGAGGAGGCAGGAGCGTGGGGCTGCCAGTCCTGACTTGTCAGCGGGGCTGCTGGTACGCTGAGTGCATGCGGCGTGCGGCCATGAAATATGGAACCGTAGCACGATGCTGCTACTTAGATGTAGGTATAGGGTAGTTGAGAGCTGCTGGGTATTTGCAAGCCCAAGCATCGCGTTAGATATTGTGTATTTAGTTGTATATGGGGTTCTCTCTCGAGTTTCCCTAGTTGGAGTGTGAAGCTATATGGGTTTACTGTCGTGATTTTGTTTGAGTCGTGTAGTGTAGACATTATCGTGTACAGGGAGAGAGCGACAGGCGCGCTTCAGAACAGAGTTCTGAATGCGTCGTGCGGTCCTCTGCAATGTGTGGCTTGTGGCCGTTAGTGTGATTGGTGCGTATGTGATTAGTGGTCTGGCGAGTGTCTTGTATAGATGTAACTACATTTTTTGCTGTTAGGATAAAATTCTAGTGTACTCAATAGTGGAAGATTTAGATAGTGGTAGAAGATAGATGGCAAAAGAAAGGTAGGGTTGCCCTAGTTTGAGGGGCATCGCAGGCATTTATTTGTATACTCTAACTACTGATTTTTCCTTTTTGTTTTATTAATGTTGACTTGTGTTTGTTTCTGTGTGCGTTCTTCTTTATGTTCTTCTGTGTATTTGTCTCCTCGTTAGGTTTACTTAGTCTTCGTGTATTGTTAAGCTTTCGAGCCTTTATGTGTGATCAAATTTAGTGTATTACCTCGTGTTTCGTTTTGTTGTATTTGTTCTTCCTTAATTGTGAGTTTAATTTCTGTCCTGTAGTTTTTTGTGTCGTACTCTGTGTTGTTTATGTGTAGATCGGTGTTGTGTTTTCCTCGGAACAGAGTCTAGTTCGTGGAAAAAGTTGGTCTCGAGCAACCTTCCCACGCAATCTGGCAAGGATCTTTATTCTGCCACCAGTTCTTCTTAGCTCTGGGATGATATCATTGGCCACTCTTGACCAGACCTTTTAGGCCAGTTTCTGCGTTGCGACAGGAATGTGATCCAGACGTTGTCTGTGGTGCAGGTCCCTTTGCCGAAGATATTCTCTTCCTCTGGTTTTATTTATGCAGAGGGATGCAGAGTTTGCACTCGCTGGAGGCTCCTCATAGCGGTCTTGCTGTCCGTTTGAGTCACTACTGCAGGGTAGATGAGCTTAGCCGAGGTAAACATTAGGTATATTTTCCTGATATTCGCTGAGCTAAGATTTCTAAACCTATATAGCTTAGAGATTTCTCTCTTCACCATATTTTGCCTCTCCTTGTAGTGACTCGAGTATCCGTGGTCGGAGTTTTTAGGCCCAGGATGGTGCCTTCGGCAGAGTAGCCATATCTCCTCCCATCTATTACAATGGGCCACATCAACTTGCAGCACAGCGGGAGGATCTTAATTTTATCCCTGTTTATCCAGACTTTCCACCTTCTCTCGTATTGGTTGATGTTAGAGATCTCTGCAATATGTTGATCGCCTGATCCCTTTCTTTCCTAACCCTACTGGGGACGATCTGTGTGGCGTCATCTGCGTACTGCAGATACATCGTGTGTGTCCTTGTGTATTGGAGTAGGGAGGTCGATGGTGAAGACCAGGTAAAGCAGAGGACTTTGGCAGCTCCCCTGGGGAACGCCCGCTTTGAGCTCAAATTCTGGACCTTTGTGCTCTTCGATCATGATACGCGCCCTTCTGTCCATAATGAATTCACAAAGGATCCTTTCCAAGATTGAGTCTATCTGGAGACCTAGGATCTTGTATTGTAGTCCTCTCAGCCAAACTTGTCGAAGGCTTTCTGCACGTCCCTCATCACGATGTCTACGTAGTGACCCTTCGCTCGGCAGTGTGCGATTTTTTCTGTTAGGAGCGCAAGGCCTTTTTTGGTCGGAATCCATGTTGTTGTGGGTTATACGCTCCTAACTCGTTGAGTTGATTTTGTCGCTTGTCGGCTATAATCTTCTCGAAGATCCTGCCGGGTATTTCGAGGAAAGAGATTGGACGATAGTTAGCCACTTGGTCTGGGGGCTTATTTCCTTTCGGGATAAAGATGGTTTTAGCTGCCTTATATCCGTCAGGGAAGTAGCCTGTATTCAGAAATGCGCGCATGGTGTTCACCATGCCCTGAATAATTTGCCGTGGGGCATTCACTAGCTTGTTCTTAGTGAGCCCAGACCAACCCGGAGCCCTTTGTTTGAAGGACCTTATGGTGTTAATGGTCTCTTCAATGGTGATAGGGCGCCCGTGGTTAACAATCTCTAGATACTTGCGGGTGTGGGTGGATCATATGTATCATCGCTCTGAGGTCCTCGAGCAGTTAGTCTTCGAAGTCCTAGTCGAGATCGTCGTTTTCCTCAGGTGATATTGGAAAGATCTCTTTCTAATGCCTTCTGAATCTCCTTTCAAGAGATTCCGGATCCTCTATGATGATATCACCTTTTATTTTTATCCCAGGCCTGGGAGGCAATCCCCTAAGTCTTCAGATGCTATTCCAAAAACTTACAGGATTTCTCTCCCTGTCTAGTTTGCCTATGATATCGTCCCAGATTTCCTTGTTTCTCGAGGATTATTTTCTTTAGTTCCTCGTTTAGCTCTCTCATTCGAGCTGCCCTTTCCAGGTTTGGGCCTGTCCTACCGACTTCCTCGCAAATGTCCCTTTGTTCCTGGGCGATTTCCCTCATTTCGTCCGTCCACCTAGGTTGCGGGAGCATTTTGTACGAGATTCTGGGGACGCATCTTTCGCCATCTTACATGAGGAGATTAGTGATCTTGTCAATCTCCTCATCAATTTCCTCAAGATCCAGGTCAGCTGGCTGGTAGGTGCTGAGCATTTCTTTACTGCTCCCAGTTAGCTTTCCTTAACTTTTCCTAAGTGTGACGGGCTTGAGCATTGGTGCAAGTGAAATGGTGGTGATAATTGGGATATGATCGCTTGGGACCACTGGGCCTGGAGCGTTGGCGATGTTGAAGGGGAATTCTAGACTTGCTAACACAAAGTCCGGTTTTGTCGCTGAGCATAGTGTTAGATAATTTGGGAAGTCTTGTCCAACTCTCCGGAGCCTATTTCTTTCAAACAGTAGCTCCAGGTTTCGTCCATGCATCTGCCTGTCAGCAGATGCATGGCAACTGGCGTTTAGGTTCCCGCCTAGCAACGCTAGCCTTCTGTGCCCGAAGAGGGTGAAGAAGTTGTTAATCGGTAGGTATTGTCGACTGGGCGGCTGGTAAGCTGCCGACAAAATTAGGCCTCCAACCAGGGTCGGGATCTCGACAGCCACGAATGATTCGTCTAAGTTTCGTAGTGTTTTGAACTTTTTGTTTTTTTCTGGTTGCGATGGCTGCGCCATCATATCTTTCTTGTATATGATTCTTTTGTATTATCGTGTAATTGTGTATTTTTATAGTGTCCGTGTTTGTGTTGACGCCGCGTTCTGATATGAGGATGATGTCCGGGTCCACTTTACGGAAGATGTTACCGTAAGGGATGGACTTTCCCTTTCATCCATTCACATTGAGTGTGAGTATTTTTAGAGCGTTGTTTATGTTCTCCATGTTTTCTTGTTCCTGTGTTTTTGTTCTTTCGGTGTGTCTTAAGTGTTATGGATTTTGCCGTTTCTTATCTTCTTGTACTCTGCATCACTTAGGGTGATTCAGGAGTCTTTGTGCAATTTTATAGTGCCTTCATGCATCGCTTGCTCAATATCTGATTCTCGTTCTGGTACTGAGTAGGTTCATTTGATTATTTTTTGCCGGATACCCTGATATATCTCCTTGGGGGAGAGCTTCTCGGGGTATGGGGTCTGCTCATTCGTTGTTATTTTGAGGTCGACCTCCTCTCCATCGTACTTGTAAGCACGTTTCGTGGTCTTCGACTTACTTCTTGAGCTTATGGGGCTCTTGGTCCCCCTGTTTTCAGCCTCCTCAAAATCAGATTCTGAGGACGATGGGCTCACGAGGTTGCCCTCTACTTCCTTGATTTTTCTTACCGCTTTACTCTCCTTCTTCTCACGGCGCCTTTGTGCTTCCAAACTTGGTTCTGTTCTAGTTGTATTTATTTTCCCAGTCGTGGCCTCCGCTTCTTTTTCAGACTCTGATGGTCTTTCCTCTGGGATAAATGGAGTCGCCGGTGCTTCTGGTGGACTCTTTGGCAAGAATTGTAGCTGCAACACGTTTCCCGATCGTGGGTCGCCCGGAAACCACATCTCAGACATGCCGTTCTTTTTCAGCATGAGATTTAGTGTCTTCGCGAACGTTCTTGGGTTCGTAAGATTATTTACGTGCGGAAATAAGGTGCACGTAAGAATCTTTGTCGAATTATCATTCTCAAGTTTGAGAAAAGTCTTCGGCTGCTGCTTCTCTATCATTCTTGTTGCTTGGGCGTAGGAGGTAGTATTCCTCCTCGTTTCCTCAGCTTTCTTTTTCCTTATGATTTCTTTCTTTTGGGTACATGACATGGTTATCGCCCCGTGGTTCAGTCCGCAGTTTGGGCACCTTTCCGTTGCTGCCGTGCATTCCCGTGATGATTTGTTCCTTACAATCCTTTGTTGTATGGTGTTCTATCTTGAAGCACTGGAAGCATACCTGGATGGAGGTGAACTCTTCCCTCTCTATTTGGTCTCCACTGATTTTAGCATTGAAGAGTAATAATCCTCTTTCTTTGGCTTTTGGGCCATCTGTATTTCGCTAAATGTGATTTTGAATACATGTTGGTGTTCAGTATTGTCCCGTTTATTACAGAACTTCACTACTTCCACCACGTTGGAAGTAGTGTTGACCGATCCAGTGGTCGAGCTGTCTGCACACCGCGCTGCGATGTGCCTGTATCTGAGAGGGAGTGCTGGGCTGGAGGTTTATCTCCTTTAGCACCCGTTGTCCCTCTTCCTTCGTCAGCGTCTCCGAATCTGCCTCTTTCTCGCAGATTGTGACGTAACCGGCTTGGGTGTCGATTAGTCTGGGTATACCCATGCTCAGCTTACCGAAGACCGTCTCGAACACTTTGCCACAGTCCGGCTTAGGTTGTCCACCTATTGTCCTCAGTGGGACTCTTGTGGCTGGATGGGACGCCATTTTGGTTCGTTTGCAGCCTCTCTGACCTAGGGGTGCAAAGCTTTATTACCAAGCTCTGTTTTTCCTTGATTGGTTACACGGCCTCAATTTTACGTGTGTGTGTGTATATATATTTTACGTTTTTTATGATTTTAATTTTTCCTTGGGGATGAAGAGACCCCCTTACCCCGCGCTCACCAGCCGCCTGGATGGAAATAGAAATTGCCTTTTAGATGAATGATCACGATGGATGAGATGAATCCGGGTGGGATCCTCTCAGGGGTGTGATTGTATGGCGGACCTATTGACGACACTGCCCCCCCCCCGAGGGTGTTTTAATCGCGACCGCATCCCAACATACCATAGAGACGGTTGTGTGTCCCTCTATGGTCCTGGAAGGGTCCCCGCTGGGATGAGCAGCAGAGGTAGAAGTCCGTCCCTTATCCGGAAGAGTTTCTGACATTGTTATCAGCTGTGGGCTATTCCTCAAATCAGCTGCCTCCAATGCCCCCAATTATGGCCTTGCAACTGCCTGGCATAGTTGGGACGAAACATGAATGGCAATCCCCTTTCACATCTGACGGCAGTTTACGTAGGGGGGTAAGCAGGGGACTTAAGCAGTCATCTGCCTAAGTGGGGCCGCTGTAGTGGAAAAATGATTAGTAGTGAATGATGATGAAGATGAGTGTGACACTAGTATAGTACTCTTTTTTGTGAATTCTGGATCTAAAATTAGAAACCAGATTTTCGGAAAAGGCGTAGGCAAAAATTCCCAAAACCTTTCCTCCTTTTCCAGGTAGTGGAGATGAATATTCCGTGGTATTTCTGCCAAGAATTCCGAACAGTTTAGGATAGAATCTCTTACTTTTACTTTTGTTTATAGAAAGAACAGAGGGATCGCTGTGTGTAACACAGGCGATCAGGTAGTCATAGAGGAAGGTTGCGGAAATCACTTAAGAAAAGATAGCAAGAGTTGATAGGTCGGTGGCTATACACCGATGCGTAGTGTTAGTGTGGATCCGTTGGTCTCGTGGTTATTCATGATGCCTTTTGGTTATACGAAGAATGGTATATGTAGCGAGTGGTCATGGGCCGCAGGGTATCGCGGTGCCATCGCATACCTTCTTACATGCAGTGCAGTGTATAATGGGTCTCTGGCGAGTTTCCCGAGTTGTTTTGTGAGTCTGGTGTGAGCTTATGTGTTGAGGGGTACTAATTTGTCGTTGACGTGTAGTGCGGCCAGTCTCAAGTACAAAGGGGAGCGGCAAGCGCGCTTCAGAACAGAGTTCTGAATGCGTTGTGCTTTCCTCTTCCACGTGTCACTCGCGGCTACGAGTGACAGTGGGGCGTACGTGAGAATAGGTCGCACGAGTGCTTTGTAGAGGTGTAGCTATAGTCTTTAGCTCGCAGAGTAGAACCTGCACAGCGATGCGTTTGTTCGTGAGGCGCTCGCTTGTGTTATGTTTTGATGTATATTGAACCTGAGGGTCTTGTCGAAAGTTAATCTATGGATTTTTGTACATTAAGGGTATTCAAGCCTTGATGGGTTTAGGTGGTTCATGTCTGGTGTGTGTGGGAAGATTTGTAGGTTGTGCATGAAGTGATCTATAGCGCCGTAGAGTGTCATCTGTGTCTTCTGAGAATTCGTGGCAATCAGCCATTAATCCTCGTAATCTGTCTTATCGTCTAGTATTGTTTGTGCGTGGAGCGCAACTTCTTCTGGACCTCGGCCGCTGACGAGAATGGTCTCGACATCGTCGTAGGCCACTGTGTATGTGTGACAGCAGTTTTCGGGTGGGCATGGGGTGTCGTTTGTGAACATAATATATAGTGTGGGTGCCAGTACGCTTCCTTGGGGAACGCCTGAGCGTGGTGTAAAGGGTCGTGAGAAGGTATTGTTGTATTTTATGTCGCAACTCTGTTCAGTGAAGGAGTGCGAGAAGAGCCTCCTGGTGCAGAGAGGTAACTTCGTGTTGTTAGCGAGTTTCCAACGGAGTCCCTAGTGCCACACTTTATCCAAGGCCTTCTCCACGTCTTTGCTGTTAGGGAGAGTCTTCTGATGTACCTGGTGTTTTTTTTTGTATTCTGTCGTGAACGATAGTCACGGCCGCCTGAGTGGACCGGCCTCTCCTAAACCCATATTGATGGGGGAAGAACCAGTCCCTCTCTTCCAGGTACTCCCGTAGGCGGCAGTTAACCATTCGTTCGAGTATTTTGCCTAGGTGCTCTAATAGAGCAATATGCCTTAGTTGTTAGGGTGTTTGGGGTCTTTGTTCGGTTTGTGTAGGAGTATGTTGTGAGAGAGACTTTGAATATTTTAGGGAAGTGGCCTGAGGCTATTGAGGCGTTGAATAGGTGTGTAAGTGTGGGGTATATGTTTGCTGGGAGGTTGTGTATAAGTGTGGCTGGTAGCCCGGAGGGACCGGGGGTGCGGTTTGGTGTTGTTTTAATGTAGTGTTTTGTTTCCTCGACGGTGATTGGAGTGGTTAATGTGGATGTGTAGTCGAGCAGCTCCATTCGTATCAGGGGAAGGGGGGGCAGGCCTTAGCTCGTAAGCGTAAGCCCGACACCACTCCTGGACTTCCTGGAAGTGCTCCCGCGCGTGTGGTTTGGGTGGGTTGTGAGTGTGTACTGTGTGCCAGCGGGACCTAAATGCGTCGAGGATGACGTTAGTATCTGTGAGCGTTTGGTTGTTTACTTTGAGGGTGATGGGTTTGCATAGATCAGTGCCTAACATCCTTTTTACGTGCCGCCAGAAGAAGGAAAGGTCCGTGCATCGGGTATCGTCCGCGACTTCTCGCCACTGCCGGTTCCTATCCATCTGCACGCACTGTAGGATGCGGGCACGTAAGTGATTTATGTTGTGTTGTCCTGGGCATCTAGTGTAGTGATTATTGTACTGTGTGACGAGTCTTTGAGTGTGTATGGAATAGGTGAAATGTTTTATGCAAGTGAATTATTTTGTGGTGAGTGTAGGTTGCGTGCAATGGTTATAGTGTTTAAGATTGAGCACCAGTGGTCATCTAACAGGTCTGGATTGGTGTGGTCCAGGTCGAGGTTTTGTGGCGTGTTTTCTGTTATGTGTCTCCTGAACTCTTCCCAGTTTGTGTTTTTGTAATCGTAGAGAGGTGGTGTAGGTATGGGTATGGGAGATGTGGATATGATGAGGCATATCGGTATGTGGTCAGATAGTACTTGGGGACCCGGTAATATGTGTGTGTGGAAGCGTGTGACGTGGTCGTTGTGGAAGACAACGTCCGGGAACGTGGTACCTCCACGAGGACCGAAGAATGTGGGGAAGGTAGGGACGATGTGCTCGCAGCGATAGCGCCGCAGGGCACCGGCCAGGTACCTTCCCGCTTCATTCGTGTTGTTGGAAAGGAGTGTCGGGTGAAAAGCGTTGAGGTCCCCCGCGAAGAAGATAGGGAAGTTATGGTTAGATAGGGCCCGGAGTAAGACTTCTATGTTCAATTGTAGGCGTGGTAGTCTGTAGGATGTGGCCACTAGAATGGGGCCGGAGCTTGTCTCTATCTTGCATGCTAGAAAGAAGTCGTCTCGTGTTTGGATGTAGGAGTGGTGTATGGAGCGCATTACTAGGATCGCTGATCCTAGGTAACGCGCCTGTGGAGATAGGTAGGTGTGGTAGCCTGCGATGCGGAGTCTGTTGTTGGGAGGAAATAGGCTGGAGGAGTTCAGGAGTACTATGTTGGGTCTTTGTGTGTTTGGCACCCAGTTGGCAACCGTATGGCGAATACCGTGCCAACTGCGTACGTTTAGTTGTGTCACGTTGAGGTGACCTATTGTCGTGGACGGAGTGCGCGGGAGGCTGATTTTCCCGGTACCATTCCTCTCTCCTTGATTATTGCCCAGGAGGCGTGAGGAGCCAGTACCTTTACCCGTGTCGGCTGTTGCTTATGGGGGTTGTCAGTGGTGTTGTTGGATGGGCAGGCCGTGGTGGAGGGAAGAGTTTGTTCTGTGGAGGGAGGTGTCGAGGTAGTAGGCTTGGAAGCAGGGTTGGAAAGGGTGGAGTCTAGGAGGGGGGAGTTAGTAACAGAGGTGGATGGAGTAGAACTAGGAGATGAGGGGCTAGAGATAGTAGGAAAGGTGCAGATTATGAGAGGTGGGGTGTCGGGGGAAAGAGGAGGTTGGATCGAAAGAGGAGTGGAAGGGGGAGGAGTAGGAACAGCAGGAAGGGGGGTGGTTGGTTTTGCTCGTGTTTGTGTGTGCGGTCAGGGGGATGGCGTTGGCGCGGGTTGTTGTGGGCTGAGGGGAGGTGGAGGTTGTGGTGGGAGTGGGGCTGGAGGCTGTGGAAGGGGGGCTGGGCACGATTGGAGGGGGGTTGGTGGCAGTAGAGGGAGGAGTGGAGGTTGCCAAGGGGGAAGTTCTAAAGGTAGGAGGGAGTTTTGATAGAGAGGTGGAAGGAGTGGGGGCAAGAGAGGGAGTTGGGAGAGAGGCGGGAGCAGTAGGCGGAGGGGTAGGTAAGGAAGGTGCAGGGACAGAAGGGTGGGAGGCGTCGGGAGCGTGGTGAAATTGAGGGCCAGTGGGTGCAGGTGGAGAGGTGTGTGTGCCCATCGGAGTGGGGAAGAGGGCTGGTCTTCTGTTTGTGTGCTCGTCTATTAGAGCAAACACCCTATCAGGAAAGGTGATCTGCTCTATTCCGTGTGAGGCGAATAGTGTGGTGAGTATGTTTGCGTATAGGCGGGGGTCGCCCCTCGACATGTCTTTTGCCACCATTGAGAGCAAGGTGGCCAGGTGCATCTTCGGGTTTGTGGTCTTGTTAGTTGTGTGATGTGGAGTGGGGGTGGTTGTGTGGTGTGGGGTGGGGGTGAGTGTCGGTATTAGTGGGGGTCTCTGAATGTAAGGTGCTAGGGTGGGGGAGGATGACGAGATATGTGGGTGAGGTTTGTCTGGGGTGGAGCAGGCGGGGGGTTGCAGACACCGTTGCGCCGGCAGCTGCGGCGAATGTTCTAGTGAGGGGTGGGGGGCAGGGGCGGAGTGTGTAGTTGTGTGGACTGGTTGTGGACGACGTATAGCCGCAACGGCGTCATGGCGGGCCTTACTTAAGTAAGGACATTTTGGGTTGACGGCGACATGGTCGCCGCCACAATTGGAGCAGAGAGATTAAGTGGCTGTGCATGTGGTGTAGTGGTGCCCCACTACACTGCACTTTGAGCAGATTAGGTCTGCTTGACATGTTCGTGTTACGTGTCCGGTTTTGAACACCGGTGGCATTGTGTTGGTCTTACGTTGTGTTGTGGCTCCATGTTATGTGGGTGTGTAAGTGTGCCGCAAACCTTGATACCCTGATCTATCAGTAGTGCTTTGTTGTATTCGTCGGACAGTGTGATCACTGCCCAGTGTTTTGTACGATTAAAGTACAGATCTGTGATGACCTCCTCCCCATACTTCTGTTGGAGGTGCGTGCGGAGGTCATCCATCAGTGGTAAAGGGCAACCATAAGGTGTTAGTCTTTGTGATGCGTATCTGGTGTCTTTTTAGAATACCGTCAGCTAGTTTAGTTTGGAGGTTATGAGTGGCGAGTGTGTCGGCTGCGTTTTGGTGGAATGTTAGTGCGTCCTCATGTGAGCCGAAGACGAGCTTGTGGCCTGTATGTGTTTTTAAAAGGTTTGTGATGGGGGTGTCATGGGTAGCGGCTAAGCTAAGTAGTGTGTGTTGGTCGATCGTGGTGTGGGTCTTCTCTATGGTGTGCAGTATTGTGAGGTGCGACGTGCTGGATGCCATTTTCTTTCCTTTTGTTTCTTTCTTTGGGGCGTACCCCCGCCCCGCCGAATGACGACCCTGTGAACATGACTCGGATGTGGTAAGGGATGATAGGTGAGTATGGATCTGGTTGGGCTCCTCAGAGGGTGTAAAAACATGGCGGACTTAATGATGACCTGAGACAGAATCAACTGACTCCAGTCGGGGTGCCGCCCCCTCTATTGGGTTTTGGGTATTTAACAGTTACATCCGACATCTCACAGAGACGGTAGAGTCTCCTTCTGTGGTCTTGGACGGTACCGCAGGGTAGGGTGTTATGCCTCCCCGCGTTGGTAACAATCTCAATCCAGGTTGCTCCTTCCTTTGGGTTCCGCAGCGGGCTAAGCCTCAGACCTCCTTTCCCTAAAGTTTACAACTATGCCTTTTCTAAGTAGAACGGCATAGTTGTAACGGAGCTATTATGTGTAGAGTCACATTCACAGAGCCAGATCACGGCGGGGCAGGGATAGGGGAGGGTTTAGCACGTCATATCATTATGACGTACCAGGAAAATAAAGGAATTTTTATTCAGGGGGTCGCGGGCAGGGGAGGTTGGCTCGAAGATCTCTCTAGGTCCTGTAGGTATCTCGCTGGCCGTAGGTTACCGTCCACGTTATGGCTCGATGCAATTTGGAGTGGTTTTCGAGGCGACTTTCCCTCGACTTTTCCTCCTTTGCCGGCTAAGACTTCTCATAGAGCGTCGAAAAAATGATTCTTCCAAGTGATGTATAATAGAATCTCTTGACTTGACTTGTGTATAGAAAGAACAAAGAGGGACCGCTGTATGCAATACGGCAGTCAGGTAGTCAGAGAGGAGCGTTGCGGAAAACATTTATGAAAAGGACAGCGAGAGTAGATAGGTCGGTGGCTATACACCGATGCGATGTGTTGTTGTGAGGGCGTAGGTTATGTGGTATTGACTGGGCGAGGGTTGAGGGTAAGTCAGGCGGGGGAGGCTGACTGCTAATCCGGAAACGCGTTATTCATGATGCCTATTGGTTTATGCGAAGAACGGTACGGGCGGCGGGTGTTCGTGGGCCGCGGGATATCGCGGCGCCGTTTGCGTACCTTCTCACGTGTAGCAAGGTGTAAAGTGGGTCTGTGGTGAGTTTGTCGAGTTGTTTGGTGGGTCTGGTATGAGCGTAAGTGTTGAGAAGAGTTAGTTTGTTGTTGTTGTGTAGTGCGTCCATTCTCGAGTACCGCGGCGAGCGGCAAGCGCGCTTCAGAGCAGAGTTCTGAATGCGCTGAGCCTTTCGCTTCCACGTGTCGCTCGCTGCTACGAGCGACAGTGGGGCGTACGTGAGAATGGGACACACGAGTGCTTTGTATAGGTGTAGTTTTAGTTTTTTACTTGCAGGGTAGAACCTACCCAGCGATGCGTTTGTGCGTGAGGCTCTTGCTTGTATTATGTTCTGGTGTAAATTGAACCTAAGGGATTTGTCGAATGTTACCCCCAGGATTTTAGTGCGCTGAGTGTATGAGAGCCTTGTTGGGTTTTGGTGGATCATGTCTGGTGTGTGTGAGTAGATTTGTAGGTTGTGCATGAAGTGATCTCTAGCGCCGTAGAGTGTCATCTGTGTCTTCTAAGGATTCGTGGCAATCAGCCATTTATCCTCGTAATCTCTCTTCTCGTCTAGTATTCTTTGTGCGTGGAGCGCGATTTCTTCAGGTGCTCAGGCGGTGACGAGAATGGTCTCGTCATCGGCGTAGGCCACTATGTATGTGTGAACACAGTTTTCTGGTGGGCGTGGGGTGTCGTTTGTGAACATGGTGTAGAGTGTGGCTGCCAGTACGCTACCTTGAAGAACGCCTGAGCGTGGTGTGAAGGGTCTTGATAGGGTGTTATTGTATCTGATGTGAGGTAGTGCGAGAGGAGCCTTCTGGTGCAGAGAAGTAACTCCGTGTTGTTGGCGAGTTTCCAACGGAGTCCCTCGTGCCACACCTTGACGAAGGCCTTCTCCACGTCCTTACTGACGGAGAGAGTCTTTTGGTGTATCTGTCGTTTCGTTTGTATTCTGTCGTGAACGATGGTCACGGCCGCCTGAGTGGACCTGCCTCTCCTGAACCCATATTGATGGGGGGAGAACCAGTCCCTCTCTTCCAGGAACTTCTGTAGACGGCAGTTGACCATACGTTCAAGTATTTTGCCTAGGTGCTCTAATAGAGCAATAGGCCTGTAATTGTTTGGGTGTTTTGGGTAGGAGTATGTTGTGAGAGACTTTAAATATTTTGGGAAAGTGGCCTGAGGCTAGTGAGGCGTTGAATAGATGTGTGAGTGTGGGGTATATGTCTGCGGGGAGGTTGTGTATGAGTGTGGCTGGTAGACCGGAGGGGCCGGGGGCGCGTTTTGGTGTCGTTTTTATGTAGTGTTTTGTTTCCTCGACGGTGATTGGAGTGGTTAGTGTGGACGTGTAATCGAGCACCTCCATTCGTATCAGGAGGGCAGGCCTTAGCTTGTGAGTGTGAGCCCGACACCACTCCTGGATTTACTGGAAGTGCTCCCACGCATGTGGTTTTGGTGGGTTGTGCGTGTGTACTATGTCCCAATGGGACTTGAATGCGTCGAGGATGTCGTTAGTGTCTGTGAGTGTGTGGTTGTTTATTTTGAGTGTAATTGGTTTAGATGGTTCAGTGCCTAACATCCTTTTTACGTGCCGCCAGAAGAAGGAAGGGTCCATGCAACGGGTGTCGTCCGCAATGTGGACGACCTCACGCCACTGCCGGTTCCTATCTAGCTGCATGCACTGAAGGATGCGGGCACGTAGTTGGTTTATGTTGTGTTGTCGTGGGCCTCTGGTGTAGTGGTTATTGTACTGTGTGTGTATTGAGAATGTGAAGTTTTTTATGCAGGTGTAGTTTTTTGTGGTGAGTGTAGGTTACGTGCGGTGGTGATGGTGTCTAAAAGTGAGCACCAGTATGGTCTATTAGTCCTGGATTGGTGTCCTCCAGGTCGAGGTTGTGTGGTGTGTTTGTGGATATGTGACTCTTGAATTCTGCCAAGTTTGTGTTCTTGTCATATAGAGGTGATGTGGGGATGAGTATGTGAGATGTGGATATGAGAAGGCATATCGGTATGTGGTCAGATAGTACGTGGGGACCGGGTGCTATGTGAGTGTAGAATCGTGTGGCATGGTCGTTGTGGAAGACCACATCCGGGGATGTGGTGCCTCCGTGTGGACCGAAGATCGTTGGGAAGGCCGGGCTGATGTGCTGGCAGCGGTATCGCCGCAAGGCACCGACCAAGTAACTATCCGCATCGTTCGTGTTGTTAGAAAGGAGTGTCGGGTGGAAAGCGTTGAGGTCCCCCGCGAAGAAGATGGGTAGATAGTGGTTTGATAGGGCCTGGAGTGGGACTTCTAAGTTTAGCTGTATTCGTGGTGGTCTGTAGTGAGTGGCCACTATTATGGGGCCAGAGCTTGTGTCAATTTTGCAGGCTAGAAAGGAGGTGTCATGTGTGTTGACGAGGAAGTGGTGTATGTTGCACTTTACTAGGATCGCAGATCCTAGGTGCCGCGCCTGTGGGGATAGGTAGGTGTGATAGCCTGTAATGCGGAGTCTGTTGTTGGAGGGTGTAGGCTAGTGGAGTTCAGGAGTATTATGTCTTGTCTTTGTGTGTTGAGTACCCAGTTGGCGACCGTATGACGAATACCGCGCCAGCTGCGTACGTTTAGCTGTATTAGGTTGAGACGACCTATTGTCGTGGGCGGAGTGCGCGGGAGGCTGACTTGCCTGGTATCGTCCCCTTCTCCTTGGTTATTGCCCAGGAGGCGTGAGGGGTGAGTACCTTGACTCGTGTAGATGTTTGTTTCGTGTGGGTCACGGCGTTGTTGTGGGGTGGGGGAGTGTGTTCTGTGGGCGTGGATGTCGAGGTGGTGGCTTTGGAGGGGGTGGTGTCTTGATGGGGGGAGTTTGTGGTGGAGGTGGGTGGCGTAGAGCTGGAGGATGAAGGGCTAGAGATAGTTTGAGAGGTACAGATTATGAGAGGAGGGGTGTCGGGGGAGGGGTGGAAGGAGGGGGAAGGAGTCGTAGGAGAAGGATTGAAATGAGGGGGGGTGAGTCGGAGGTGTAGGGGCGGAAGGAGAAGTGGTGGAGTGAGAAGAAGTGGAGTGAGAAGGGGTGGGAGGAGGAGGAGTAGAGAGCGAGGGAGGAGTGGAAACGACAGGAGAGGGGGGGGGGTTCTTTGTCCCGTGCCTGTGTGGGCGGATGGGGCTTTGGGGTGTGTTTTTTTAGATTGGCACGGGGTGTGGTGGACTGAGTGAGAGTGGGGATTGGGAAGACGGTGGGAGCTGTGGGAGAGGAGGCGGAAATGGGTGGGAGAGGGGTGGTGGCAGTGGAAGGAAGGCGGGGTTTTGATAGAGAGGTGGAAGAGGTGCGGGCAGGAGAGGTGGTTGTGAGAGAGGTGGGAGCAGTGGCTGAGGAAGGTGCAGGGACAGGACAGGCGGCGGGGAGAGCGTGATGAAAGGGGGGGGTAGTGGTTCCCGGCAGGGGGGGGGGAGTACTCATCGGGGTGGGGAGGAGTGCGGGTCTGGATGTGTGTTCGTCTATTAGAGCGAACACCTTCTCAGAGAAGGTGATCTGCTCTATGCCATTGGAGGCGAATAGTGTGTTCAGTAGTTTGGCGTATAAGCGAGGGGCGACCCTTGACATGTCTTTTGGCCACCGCTGAGAGCATGGTGGCCAGGTGTAGGTTAGTTTTTGTGTTGTCGCTTGTGTGGTGTGGGGTGGGGGTGTAGAGTGGGGTGGGGGTGGGCGTGTAGAGTGGGGTAAGGGTGGTTGTGTGGTGTGTGGGTGTTGGTAGTAGTGAGGGTCTCTGAGTGTTGTGTGCTGGGGTGGGGGGGGATGTGTGGGTGAGGTGTGGTTGCTGCAGGAGGGGTTGGGTGCGTCTCGGGTAGGCAGGGGAAGCAGGCAGCGTAGCGCCGGCAGCAGCGGCGAATGTTCTGGTGAGGGGAGAGGGGCGGGGGCGGAGTGTATGGTTGTGTGTGTATTTTGTTGTGGGTGCTGAATGGCCTCCCCGGCGTCATGTCGGGCCTTACTTAGGTAAGGGCACCTGGGGGCTGTGGTGGAGGTGCAGGACGTGTAGTGGTGCCCCACTACTCTGCACTTTGAGCAGATTAAGTCTGCAGAGCATGTGCTGGTGTTGTGTCCGGTCTTGTAGCACCGGTGGCATTGTGTAGGTCTAATATTATGTTGTTCTTCGATGTATTGTGGGTTTGTGAGGGTGCCCGTCAGAAATTTCAATGTCATCACGTCTAAGTTTAATGTTCTTTGCTGGCTGTCCGCCTTTTAGTCGTTTAACCGTCTGCCAGAATGTACGTGAGTCGGTTTCTACGTTTAGTCCGTCAATTAAATTATTCCAGAGTACATTCTGTTGGTCCCTTATAAGAGTCATTAGTTCGTCACGTATGAGTCGTGTTTGTCGGTGTGTGTTGATGTTGGGGCCAGTGAGGTTCACTTCATTGATCCGTTTCCTATACTCCCTCGCGAAGGATTTCATTCTAGGGGTCCATGAGGGGGCAGGGAGAGTTTTAAACTTAACTCTGGGGACGGCTTCCTTGTCGGCCTTTAATAAATTTTCATTTAATTTATCCAACTCCTCGTCAATTTCTTCTAGGGAGGCATTATTTAAGGGTTCTGGGTTATAACTTTCGAGGAGTTGTTTATACTTATCCCAGTTGGCTCGAGCGTAGCTCTTTCGCTCTGGGATAGGGATTTGAATGGGGGAGGTTGAGACTCTAATAAGGATAGCCTGGTGGTCGCTGGGAATAGGGGGGCCCGGCTCAATGAAGTAGTTATATGGGAACATATTGCTTGTTAGAACAATGTCTGGTTTGGTGGCTGACCTGTCAGTGATGTATGTGGGAAAGTCTGGTCCAATTCTAGTCATAATGTGTCTATCGATAAGTGTCTCGAGATTCCTGCCTGCTGGGTTGGTCGACGTATAACCGGAGGCAGCGCTTCTTGCATTGAGGTCACCGGCAAAGAGAACGGTTCTGCCGTGACCACATAGCTGCAAGAAGTTTGGAAGGGGCAAATACCCTCTCCTTGGGGGTTGGTACCCCGTTGCCAGGACCAGGGGTCCCACTGCCGTACGGACCTCCACAGCAAGGTAAGATTCGTCGAGTCCACTCATTGATCTGAAGTCAAGACCTTTTCACAGCTATAGCGCATCCGTCATAACGTTCTCCGCTGTGATTTTTTGGTCAAGACTTCGTAGGGAAAGATTTTTATTAGGTTTGCGTCATTTATTCCATGTTCGGAAATAAACACAACGTCTGGGTCGCATTGTCTTAATACATTTCCGTACACTGTCTGTTTATTTGTCCATCCGTCAGAGTTCAAGTGTAATATTTTTAGAGTCGTCATTTTATAGTTCACTAGAGGGTTTTTGAGTGTAATATGATGTTTTTAGGACTTATTCTCTTACGAGCTTAGGTCCTTGTGGAGTGTTTGGAGGCGTGATGGTTTTTCCTGTCCGTTTTTTCCTGTATTCGCCGTCAGTAAGGGTTATAAAAGAGTCCGGAGTCAGTTTAATCAAGCCTTGGAGTAAAGCCTCCTCGACCTGCTTTTCACTGAACTCGTCCGAGGTAAATTCCCATTTTTATTTTCCGGCTATTAAACCTTCAGATACATCTAGGGCATCCATCTCCTTAGGAAAAGGGGACCTTTCAGCAGCGAATACCTTCAAGTTAATTTTTCTTGAATGGTATGCGTGCCTAGATTCCCTCTTGCAAGAAGAGGACGATCTCGGGCGTCTCTGGGGCTGCGAGGTTTTCCGTGAGCGGGGTGAACGTGCCCCTCCCTGGCTCTCGCAACTCCAGTCTCCGTAACTTCGTTATCAACCTGCGTGGGTGGTTTTGTTCTGGTGAGTTTCTGTAGATTGTTTTTGTTCCGTGCGTGTTTTTGCAGCCTGGATCCTGGGGTCCCTGGAGGAAGCTGAGGTTGTGGCATTGCTGGGAGTTGAAAGCTTCTGACAACTAGTCTCGCACTGGGGTTTGAGACTAATTTTCAGGATCTCCTCTGACCGCGGGTTCGGGGGGAACCACATCTTCTCCATTCCATTATGAGTTAGTATCTTATTAAGCTCATCTGCAAAGCACCCCGGGGAAGAGAGATTCACAATATGAGCATAATATATGCAACACAATTTTTGTAGAGTTTTCGTTCTCGACGTGGAGAAATGTAGGGTTCCCTTTCGATTCCGCTACCGCAGCTTTAGCAACCTTGGCATAGGTGGTGTTGGCCTTTGTTTCTTCTTCCAGTTTTTTCATTGTGGCTTTCTTCTTCAGAATTTGTTTTTTGATAGAGCAGGCCATGGAAAGTGTCTTATGTTTCCCGGCGCAGTTGAGACACTTCATGGAGGTGCTTTTGCAGCTCCTCCAAAAATGGGTGTCTGATGCGCAGATGGAACACAAAATAGCATTCCTTTTGGGACAGTTGGCTGTAGTGGGCTCCTCATACTTATAGCATTTGAAGCACATTTGGAGGTCAATAAACTCCTCACGTTTGACCTGCTCGGGGCAGATCCGAACGTTGAAGAGGAGCATACCGCCCTCCGTAGCCTTTACCGCCATTTCAGAATCCGTAAAAACAATCTTAAGACATGCGTGTAGTCCTTGAATTTAAGGACTTCCGCTACTTTGGCCCAGGGGTGATTCTTTTGGACCTCAGCATGAATTTCTTCGATGCTGTGGCCACCGACCCAAGGATCGAGGCGGCGAAGAATGATATTGCGGTGTGTCTTAATCTTTGGAGGCGTGTGGGGTCTGAGGTTTATTTTTTTAAGGGATTCTGCCGCTTTTTGAGAGGTGAGGACTTCACAGTCGCTCTCCTTTTGGCAGATAGCTGAAGATCCATTGTGTGTGTCTATCAATCTAACTAGGGTTACCCCTAGTTCCCCGTGGGTGATGGCGAAGACCTCTCCCCGATCTGGTTTGGGGCCATCGGAGAGGGTCCTCAGCGGTATCCGGCGAGTCTCCTTCATTTATTTCTCTATTTCTGCATAGGGTCTGGAGAAATAATTTTTTGCGAAGACTCGGAGTGTTTGGCTGTGTTCGTATGTGTGTTTGTGTGATATTTTTCACCAGTGAGAAAAGAGTAGGTCAAAGAGAGTAGTCCCTGTCCAAAACAAAAACAACCCGAGCAAAATGGCACTTTACCTTAGGTGCAGGCGCTTTTCGACAGCCTGCAGGTCCTAGGTCCACCTTAAAGGGAGTCCGATGTGGAAAACGGAGGGGGAGGGCGGAAGCAAGTTTACCCTCGCTACCGGCGCACGAAGCGAGTGAAAATTCACTTGTTATTGCAAAACGCAATGTCACTTTCGAAGTAGGCTGATTCAGAACTCCTAAGCGAGCAATCATTAAACGCGCGAACACACTTTCACAAATCCTATGCGAAATCAAACGAAAGGTTTGCTTTATCTGTACACACGTGAGAAGAGCTAGACTAACTCAGGCAAGCAAAGCAGTCGAGGCTGTGGGACCGAACTGATAACGCTTCCGTCGGCAAACATTGGAACTTCCGGCGTAGTAATATATATTCTCCATCCCGAGAATAATCTTTGAATTATTCTTAGAGCTTTCGGGTCACGAGCTGTCCCCCCGTTGCTTCCAAGTAAACAAGCCCACGCAATACTGAATGTATTCACGCGGCATCATAAGAGGTATTTGGAATCATTCATCGACGACGTGCAGTCCTTGAGTGACAACCCCGGTGCTATTCGGTCTCGCAGCAGAAATCCATATTCGGAACGACGAAGACTACGTCTGGAATATCGCACCCTACTCCACTTCCTCGAAGAAATATCTTCCAGAAAATCGTAAGACTTACATTTTCTTTCATCGTCGAAGAGGCGTGACGCTCTTCGACGGAGCGACTCACCTCGTGATATCCTCCCGGTCCCTCTCGGATAATTGTAACAATTATTGAGCCACATACGGTTAAGACTCACCTCGCAGTCGCCGCCCGCTTTCACTCGGGTAATTAGTGTAAGTATTGAGCCTAGTACGGTTAAGACGTGTCCTACTTGTCATTTCAATTTCATTCATTTAGTAAACGGCGTTAACTAAATTGCCTGTATATTATTCTGTAAATATCTATTATTGTTTGTATAGGATTGAAGATTATTTTTGTTTCTCCTGTTTAAATCCTCCAACCACCAAAGCCTAATTAAAGAGTAGCAATACCGGCCAACGATGAATTCACTCTCGCCATTTAAGATCCCATCGCACTCGAAGAGGAAATCTTTTCCTATTTAGGAGCTGTCGTCTCTCCTCCCCTGCATCTTTGGAGGGAAGCCAAAAGGTTCAGGTTCAGGCTACTTGAATTCTACGACAGCTAACCTGAATTCCTTCCTCTGAGTAGTCTGAGGAAAGGCCACTGATGATTAATAATGGTTATCTTACACAACATTTAATAATAAATAAGAGTATCTCACAGAGAAGTGAGCACGAATTCTCTCAGATCCGATTTTTTGCCACAAATCAGAAAATTATGAATTGTCGATTATTGTAGTTTTTTGACGTTAGCTTATAGGGTCGCCAATTATAAGTTCGGCGTAAGTAGGCCTTGTTTTGATTGCAAGGCGATCCTATAAGGGTTTGGTAAAGTGGCTTGCTTACACGTTTCTTGACGTAGGGTCCGAGGGGTATTTACCAATCAAGGTTGGTAAGTAAAAGGCTCCTTTGTGAAGGAATTACACACTTGTACTTTTATACCATGGTAAAGATTTAATTTGCGCAACGGAATATGCTAAATCGAGTTATAATGGCAAGAGCAAGAATAATAGAGATTAGCAGAGCGGTGAATTAAGAGTCCAATAATTAATCAATGAATAACTAAATGAATCAATCAATAATGTGTCAATAATCATTATTTGAATGAAATGTTCTCTTATTTATACCAGACAGCATTTTGAAGGCGACGCGTAGCTCCGTCTTCCTTGGGTTGCTGAGGCGGTGCTTAGCTACCTATCAGTCAAGCGGATCTGTGATTGATTGAAGTCTAGCCTGTAATTGGCTGAAATTCTCCACTTCGTATCTTAATTTGGGGTATCATTCCTGCGAGGGTATCACAGAGACTGTTTGCTTAGAGCTACAAGATGATCTTATCAAATTTTACATTAAGGTGAAACATCTTTTGTTGCCGATTCTGATCCCGATTTCAGACAACCTTAATTACTCTGTTTGCCCATTTACTCTCACACTCAGATGCGATAGCCTTAAATTTTGGTCGGGTTTCAATCAAGACGTTCTAATCAGATTCCACTGGTTAACAAACTGTCTCCAAACGACCTTATTTTATTGTTCCTACCATTCCATCTTTGATACTTCGACCTGGCAAAATGTGTATGGCGAAAGAAAAGAGTGCAGTCAAATGTGCGAGGATCAACCTTATTGGGGACTCTCAAGCAGGGGCCCTGCAACTCCTGCTAGCAGTACGCCTTCGCATGAGTGTGAAGGTAACTTGCCTACCAGGAAGGGGAAACCAGCAGATCAGAGTAGAGACGGAGAAATCTCAGATTTCTGAGAACTCAGTCGTTGCCCTAATGGTAAGTGGAAACGACCTCTACCTGAGAGGAGGAAGGATAGGCGCCACATAAAGCATTCTCAACACATTCATGGGTGCTGTGGACGACTGTGGGCGAAAAACACGCAGAAGTGTAGTGGTTGGGATGCTCCCGAGAAGAGGTCTAACCCGGACCGCTCACGCGAGGAACGTCTCCCTTAATCGACACCTCGGAAATTTGTGTACGGCGGAGGGGGTATTTTTT
Organism: Ceratothoa steindachneri; assembly: GCA_963969495.1. Lineage (NCBI taxonomy): Eukaryota > Metazoa > Arthropoda > Malacostraca > Isopoda > Cymothoidae > Ceratothoa > Ceratothoa steindachneri. The sequence continues at coordinate 132,636,655 of OZ018327.1, forward strand.
GTGGACCCTTACCGCACCTTCTATGGTATAAATGATCTCTACCAAAGGGATGGAGTACATATATCCTTTAAAAGAAAGAACCTGAGATGGTGGCCATAACGGAGTCGTGGATAAAAACCTCAAGCCGAGATTTTGAAAGTGAATTCACCGATTCCCGGTTACCAGCTCTTCCTGAAAGATAGGCCAGCCAGAGAGGGTGGCAGTGTGATGTTGTATGTCAAGGATACTTTCAACCAAACGGATTGCAACATCGTATCCGACCATGAACTACTAGGTGTTGACCTAGAGATAGGTCCTGCCAAATACAGGACCCTGGTGCTTTATAGACCTCTTGCTAAACTCGTTGAAAAGAACATAGATCTTTACCAGCTACTAGGAGAACTTGTCGAAGACATAATGTGTATCGTCATGAGGGATTTCAACACACAAGTTGACTGGGAAACCAGAAAATCCTGTGGCGTGAACGCACTACTCCTGGAGTTCGCGAACAACGAGTTCCTAACTCAATGGGTGAGAGATCCAACGAGAGGAGACAATATCCTCGACTTAGTTTTCACCTCTGAGGATGACATCATTGAGGACCTCTCTGTTGGCGAAGAGCTCGGTGGCAGTGACCACCGACTAATTAGATTTGTAGTCAAAGTCTCGAAGGCAGGGCCTGCAACTAGTGAGTCAAGGAATCTCGATTTGAGAAGAGCAGACTTTGCAGGTTGTCGTGCTGGACTGACTGACGCGAGGCTAGAAGTGTGCGATGCTGTTGATGACTCGTGGAACAGTTTCAAAACCACATTAAAGAGTCTTCAATCACGTTTCATCCTTCTGAAATGCCCCCGTCGGTCATCTGTTCAACCAAAGTGGTTTAATCGAGAAATCGGCAAACTGCTTAGGGAGAAGAGAAATGTGTACCGGCAATCGAAGATCTTGGGTGACTTGGACGAATACCGGAGGCTAGCCAGGAGAGTGAAGTCCAGCATAAGAGCGGCTAACGGTCTGAGGAACTCCGAGTGGCAAGACTCTGTAAAGAGAATCCCAAGGAGTTTTTTGGATATGTGAACAGCGATAACCAATCTGTGGAACGATTGGCCCTTTGAGGAATAAGGAGGAGACATTAAAGCACTCAGATGCAGAAAATGCTAACCTCCTCAACGACTACTTCTCTTCAGTGTTTACTGAAGAGTGTGGTCCCAATCCCCCAGCCGACGGATTCCTACTCGGGGGAAAAGCTGGAGGATTTGAAATTCACCGAAGGAGAAATAAAAAAATAAGATAACTGACCTAATGACGAATAAGTCACCTGGCCCGGATGGGTTTCTACCTAATGTTTTGAAAGAAGTGCGCGATGAAGTGTCACGACACCTGAGCGCAATCTCCAACATATTAATCCGGACCGAATGCGTTCATAGAGAATGGCGTAAGGCACAGGTGACTCCTATCTTTAAGAAAGGAGACCGTAGCCAACCGTCGAACTACCGACCTATCAGTCTGACTTCGATAGTCGGTAAACTCATGGAAAGCATGATAGTGGACAAAATGACGTCACATTTAGAGTCAAACCTGCTACTGAAGAGTTCCCAGTACGTCTTCAGTGATCACGATTGGGACAAGGCGGTGGATGTGGTCTACTTATACTTTCAGATAGCCTTTGACAAGGTACCACACCACCGCCTTCTCCGGAAAGTGCGAGCGCTGGGCATAGACGAAAAAGTAGCCGGCTGGATAGAGAACTGGCTAAATGACAGACGACAACGGTTGGTGGTGAATGGACAGGCTTCTGAGTGGGTGCCCGTTACTAGCAGAGTCCCTCAAGGTTCTGTCATAGGACCACTACTATTCATCATCTACGTCAACGACATGGACGGTGACATGGTTTTCAAGATTTCCAAATTTGCCGACGATACCAAGCTTGGTATAGACGTTGTAAAGAATGGAAATACTGCCCGCCTACAAGAAGATCTTCGTAAGATTGGGGAGTGGTCGGACACGTGGCAAATGCCTTTCAACGTGAACAAATGCAAAGTGATCCATATCGGCCACCGAAACCCCCAATCTCGGTATATCCTTAAGGGCGTTGATCTTGAATCCACCGACACTGAGAAGGACTTGGGTGTAACAATCACTAGTGACCTCAAGTTCTCGAAACAGTGCATTGAGGCGGAGAAAAAGGCCCATAGGATGCTAGGCTACATAAAGCATGAGTTTGGATATCGGAACAAGGAGGTTGTACTGTATTTGTACAACTCACTTGTCCGACCGCACCTGGAGTATGCCGTACAATTTTGGAGTCCTTTAATTTAGAAAGGACATCGCGAGATTGGAACGCGTCCAAGCCAGGGCAACCAAACTGATTTTCTCTATCAGACATAAAAGTTATGAAGATAGATTAAGGGAATTAGATATGTTCTCGCTGGAGACCCGGAGACTACGTGGTCAGCTTATCGAAGTGTTTAAAATACTTCGAGGCTTCGACAGACTGGACTACGGGGATATTTTCCAGCTCAGCGAGGGGAGAACAAGAAATCACGGCTTTAAACTTGAACTGAAGCGATACCACCGGGATCTGTGTGGAAAATTCTTCACTTACAGTGAATCTTTTGACCAGTTTAAGTCAAGGCTAGATAAATTCTTGCGAAATCCCCGTTAAAATCCTCGCGAGTGATCTTCGAGGCTGTCAACGGACACCTTCGAGGACTGCGACAAAAGTACCCTCCTTGTATGCACCGTAAGGTCTTGTAGGGTACTTATTTTCCTTGTAGCTCTCTCTCTCTCTCTCTCTCTCTCTCTCTCTCTTTGCCGACGATACCAAACTAGGTATGAACGTGGCAGACGCGGAAAACGTCGAGAGACTCCAAGCCGACTTGAGGAAACTCGGGGAGTGGTCAGACAAATGGCAAATGCCGTTCAATGTCGAAAAGTGCAAGGTGATGCACATCGGCCACAGAAATCCCCAAGCCGTCTACAGCCTCAAAAACTCGGCGCTCGAGAGCACAGACATGGAAAAAGACTTGGGAGTCGTGATCACCAGCGACCTCAAGTTTTCCAAGCAGTGCATCGAGGCGGAGAAGAAAGCCCAGAGAATCTTGGGGTATATCAAGCGACAGTTTGGGTATCGGAACAGGGAAATCGTTCTCACTCTCTTTAATTCCCTGGTCCGACCTCACCTGGAGTACGCAGTCCAGTTTTGGAGTCCATCCCTTCGGAAGGACATCGCCCGACTGGAGCGAGTACAAGCCAGGGCGACCAAACTGATCCCCTCGATCAGGCACAAAAGTTACGAAGCCCGCCTAGAAGAACTAAACCTCTTCTCACTGGAAACCCGAAGACGGCGCGGTCAATTAATCGAGGTCTTCAAAATCCTCCGAGGTATTGACCACGTAGGCAACGGGGACATGTTCCAACTAAGCGAGGGCGTAACGAGAAACCACGGCTACAAAATTGAGCTGCCGCGTTATCACCGGGACAGATGCGGGAACTTCTTCAGTTACAGTATCTGCAACGAGTGGAACGCGCTTCCGCCAGAAGTCGTGAACAGCGACTCTGTGGAGCAGTTCAAAAGGCGCCTGGATAAAGTCCTGGTTCGCTGACAGGCTCACGAGTCCGTGACTCGTAACAAGTACCCTCTCGTATGGACCGTAAGGTCTTCTAGGGTACTTCTTTTCCTTGTGACTCCTCCTTGTGACTCTCTCTCTCTCTCTCTCTCTCTCTCTCTCTCTCTCTCAGTCGTCTTTGATCCCTCCTCAAAGCTTGACGTGTTTTAAAGAGCGCTCGCCCAATCTTATTTAATTCAGAAGTGATCTCCTCATAATTAGTGTTGTTTCTATTTGTTTCCATTTTTCATTTGTTCTTATCGTGTACCCATACTTTTGTTTCCTTCCCCTTGTGACCTTATTTATCCCTCAGACTTAGTTATATACTGAACCTTTATTTTCCGAGTTTTGTGAAATTTTCAGATCATTTTGGCTTCTTTATTCATCCTCCCGTCTCCTGAAGAAAGCTAAGTTTTTGTTTTCCTTTTTATTATTATTGTCATTATCATTAATATTATTTTTTGACTGGTTCTTATTCACATATTCTATCTTTCAATTCAGTTATTTTCATACCGCTGTATTTTCTTATAACTGACTTCACCCAAGGGAGATCTTGAAACGCTACTTTGACAGTTTTATTGTCTTTATCCGGCTTTTCGAAATTAGCAGGAAGCTCGGGATTTAACACATCCTCTCTTTCTCCTCTCCCTTTAATCCACTTTATACATATATATATAAAATATATATATATATATATATATTTATAAGTATATATATATATATATACTTGTATACAGTAATCTAATTCGCACTTTGTTAACATGCCGGGGCCTGAACGTTTAAAAACTGTTTGTTCTAAATGCGATTGTACACGCTGGGTTATAGATTTTAAAGAAGCGAGCTATGCTGCCATAACCGACTCATCTATATGCCTTTTTTGTGAGATTAGAAACGAACATAAAAGGAAAACAGACGAACTCAACGAAACTATATGCGCGCTTAGAAAGGAAATAGCCGAGCTTAGAACCCAACACCCTACAAATGCGCCCGTTACTCCTACCTGTGTTTCGCTAGAAGTATTTACTAACTTAGAAAAAAAGGTCTCTTCTTTGCAGGAGTTCATAGAAAGAAATGTTGCAGTTAATAATCCCTCGACTAAAACGACAAAAGAAAACCAAATTACCACAAAAGGGAAGGGAGTACCATCTCGGCCAGCTAGCAGTAAAGTAAACATTCCTATCAATAAAAATAATTCTTTTCAGCAGGTAAAAAAAGGAGCAAGACCACAGCAAAAGATGTTTCTCCCGATTAAGACTCATAATTCTTTTCAAGCATTAGCAGATCGAAAGGAGGAATCAGAAGTCGAATGTGCAATTGTGGGGGATTCCATAATAAGGGGCCAACTTGACTCATTTTGCAGGTTATATCCAACGAAACGAAAAAGATTCTGTCTACCAGGTGCCTCCGTCGACGACATTACTAACTCGATTGACCCTCTCTTTCAGGACGTAAAGAAGGAAACAGTCATGGTTGTACATGTGGGAACAAATAATGTGCTGACCACTCGATCGGAAGAACTACTCGACAAATACAAGAAGATGATTCGAGCTTTTAAATCTAAAACTAATAATTTCATCATTTCAGGAATTCTTCCGCGTAGTAAGGGCAGGGACAGTTTCTACAGTAGAGCCCACTATACTAATAATTGTCTTGAAACAATTTGCAGGAGTGAGAGTGTTGAATTTGTGAACCTTTGGGATGACTTCTATAACAAAAGTGAACTTTTTCTCCCAGACGGCCTTCACCTCAATAACATGGGCTCTACTCGGTTGTCGAGACTATTTACAGAAGCAATCGCAAATTTTCAGATACTACAGAGGTTCCGCGCGATAAAAGAATAAAAAACATTTCCTGTAAAAATTTGAGAAATTCTCTTAAAGCTACCCTATTTAACGCTAGATCACTCCGAAACAAATTTTCAGAATTCCAAACGTTGGTAGCATTAAATAAGTTTGACATAATAGGCATTACTGAAACTTGGATACATAGTCATACGAGAGACTATATTAGTGAATATCATTTGCAAGGCTACAAATTATTTAGCAAGGATAGAATATATAAAGAAGGAGGTGGAGTTCTTTTGTATATAAATGAGGAGCTTCACCCTATTAACTGTAATATAGACACAGATTTTGAATTAATAGGAGTAACATTAAATATAAAAAAGTGTTTGCATATCTTCTTAGTCTATAGAAAGCCCCACTGTTCATATGAAGCGGATCAAAGATTATATGAAACTCTGACGAACGTAAGTAAAGACAAATTCTGTCTCATTATTGGCGACTTTAATTGCCCCCAAATAAATTGGCTGACAAAGAACTCGGATTCGGAAGGCCAAAGATTACTAAATTTTATAAACGATAATTTGTTAACTCAGTGGGTCACCGAGCCAACAAGAGGAGGAAATATATTAGACTTAATTTTAACTTCGGATGACGAACTTATTTCAAGAGTTTACGTCGGCGACCCACTTAGCGGTAGTGACCATAATCAAATAGAATTTGAATTAAGCTTACCCCAAGTAAGGAAGATACGTAGTGTTACAAAATGTGACTTCCGAAAGGCAAATTTTAGAGGGCTAAGAAATAGTCTCAGGAACTTTAATATAAACGGTACAGATATAAATGAAGTGTGGAACAAGTTTAGAGACAATCTTCTAAGGCAACAATCTCAATTCATTCCTTTAGCAATCACTAAATTAGGAAAAAAACAAAATCCCAAATGGTTAACAAGTGAAATAAAAAGAGACATCAATAGAAGAAAAAATGCTTATAAGATGTTTAAACTGAACAGTTCAGACACTAACAAGAAGAATTATTTCAATCTGAGGAGAAAGGTAAAAACCGAAATAAGGAGAGCAAAGCGTAACGAAGAAATGAGGGTGGCACTAAACTGTAAAAGAAACCCCAAAGAATTTTATGCCCTAGTTAATAGTAGAAAACCAATAAAAAACAGTATTGGGCCAATCATGGACGGACACAATAAGTTACAAGTTAAAGATAAAGATATATCCACTGTACTAAACGAATATTTTGCATCTGTTTTTACCAACGACACTTCTAATCCAAATATCGAGCCTTACTGTGAGTACTCAGGAAATGGCACACTAGAAAATATTGAATGCACGGGGATTGATGTAGAAATAGCAATAGATAAAATGAAGAGATTCAAATCCCCCGGGCCTGACAAACTAGTGCCAAGCATAATAAAAGAATTAAAGGATGTTCTAGTGGATCAATTAACGTACATCTTCAATTTATCCCTTGAAGCTGGGGCTGTTCCTCAAGACTGGAAACTAGCTAATGTCACGCCAATATTCAAAAAAGGACGAAAAGATTTACCAAGTAATTATCGACCAATAAGCCTGACATCGGTGGTAGGCAAGATGCTAGAGCGTATTATTGCAGATAAAATAGTGAGCCATCTAGAAACAAACGAACTGCTATTCAACACGCAGCATGGATTTAGGAAGCATAGGTCCTGTCTTACCAATTTATTAGAGTTTTTACATTACATTAATAAAATTCATGATAGTGATAGATCTGTAGACATTTTGTATCTAGATTTTAAAAAGGCCTTCGATAAAGTCCCACACAAGGAACTAATGTGTAAAGTCAGAGCCTTAGGAATACGTGGAAAATTAGCAAATTGGATTGAAGATTGGCTTAGCGATCGTAAGCAAAGAGTAGTGATTAATGGAGAAGAGTCCAATTGGAAAGCTGTAACCAGTGGAGTTCCCCAGGGATCGGTCTTGGGACCCTTGCTCTTCATTATATATGTGAATGACATAGACGTTGGAATAATTTCTAAAATCTCAAAATTCGCCGACGATTGTAAACTGGGTAAAAGCATAGTCACCGAGCAAGATAGACTAGATTTTCAGAGTGACATTGATCACATAAGTGAATGGTCTAGGAAGTGGAAACTTCCCCTTAACCTGGAGAAATGTAAAGTAATGCACATTGGTCACAAAAATCCTAAGGCTGAGTACAAACTCGAGAGCGAAACAATAACAGAATCAGAAATCGAAAAAGATCTCGGTATCTATGTCACAAACGATCTCAAGTTCACTCGACAGTGCGTCAATGTTGAAAAGAAAGCGCGGAAGATACTAGGTTATATAAAGAGACAAATCACATATAAAAGCGATACAACTGTTATCAACCTGTATAACGCCCTAGTGAGACCCCATTTGGAATACTGTGCGCAAGCTTGGTCACCCTCCTTCAGAAAAGACATTGAAAGATTAGAAAGAGTTCAGGCCACAGCTACTAAAAAGATACCTTCGTTAAGAAATTATAGTTATGAAACACGAATAGACAAGCTAAACCTTTACAAGTTGGAAACTAGACGTGTACGAGGCCAGTTGATTCAAGTATATAAAATACTAAATAGAATTGATAATGTGGATTACTCAATCTGGTTCGAGTTCAACAGAAATGTAACAAGGAATAACAGTATGAAGCTAATCCCTCCAAAATACAAATTGAATGTATGCGGTAATTTCTTTTCGTATAAAATAGTAAATATTTGGAATCAGTTAACGGAAGAGGTCGTTTCGAGCCCCAGTGTCGAGGCGTTTAAAAGGAGGTTAGATAAAATCATAAATACGCTTACATACTAAAAACATAAGATTACACTGAAAATAATTAGATTAAGAATATTAAAAGAAAAATAATAATGTAGAAATGCATTTCTGCTTTCCTGTCGAAATTCCTGTTTGTGTACTTTTTTTTCTAGCACAGCGGGTATCTTTTCATCTTTCATTGCCCGAAAGATCGGGCGGGAGAGGTGGGAGGGGAAAGCCTTGAACTTTACTATACTATTTCTATGACGAGTAGATTGAATAGCAATATTAAATGAGTACCTCCTCGGTATGGACTAACTTAGTCTTCTGAGGTACTATCTTTCCTTGTAACTCCTTGTAACACTCTCTCTCTCTCTCTCTCTCTCTCTCTCTCTCTCTCTCTCTCTTTCTCTCTCTCTCTTTCTCTCTCTCTCTCTCTCTCTCTCTCTCTCTCTCTCTCTTTCGGACAGCAGGTGTCTTTTCATACTTTTCATGCCCGATTGACTCGGGTGGGAGAGGTGGGAGGGGAGAGCCTTAAACTGTACTATACTTTCTCTAAAGCAATTAGTAATGAAAAAAACACAACAAAAGTACCCCCTCGGTATGGACAAACTAGTCTTTTGAGGTACTAATATTCCTTGTAACTCTCCTTGTAACTCTCTCTCTCTCTCTCTCTCTCTCTCTCTCTCTCTCTCTCTCTCTCTCTCTCTCTCTCTCTCTCTCTCAAAAGATTCGTAGTCAAAGTCCCCAAGGCAGAGTCTGCAACTAGTAAATCAAGGAAACTGGATTTGAGAAGAGCAGACTTTGCAGGTCTACGCGCGGAACTGACTGACGCGAGGCTAGAAGAGTGCGAGGCTGTTGAAGACTCTTGGAACAGTTTCAAAACCACATTCATGAGTCTTCAATCGCGTTTCATCCCTCTGAAATGCCCCCGTCGGTCGTCTGTTCAACCAAAGTGGTTTAATCGAGAAATCGGCCAACTGCTTAGGGAGAAGAGAAATGTGTACCGGCAATCGAAGATCTCGGGTGACTTTGACGAATACCGGAGGCTAGCCAGGAGAGTGAAGTCCAGCATAAGGGCGGCTAAGCGGTCTGAGGAACTCCGAGTGGCGAGACTCTGTAAAGAGAATCCCAAGGAGTTTTTTGGATATGTGAACAGCCGTAAACCAATCCGTCGAACGATTGGCCCTTTGAGGAATGAGGAGGGGACATTAAAGCATTCAGATGCAGAAAATGCTAACCTCCTCAACGACTACTTCTCTTCGGTGTTTACTGAAGAGTGTGGTCCCATTCCCCAGCCGACGGATTCCTACTCGGGGGAAAAGCTGGAGGCAATGGACTTCACCGAAGGAGAAATAAAGAAAAAGATCGCTGACCTAAAGACGAATAAGTCCCCTGGACCGGACGGGTTTCTACCCAAGGTGTTGAAGGAAGTGTGCGATGAAGTATCACGACATCTGTGCGCTATCTTTAACATGTCAATCCGGACCAAATGCGTTCCTAGAGACTGGCGTGAGGCGGAGGTGACTCCTATCTTCAAGAAAGGAGACCGTAACCAACCGTCGAACTACCGACCTATCAGTCTGACTTCGATAGTCGGTAAACTCATGGAAAGCATCATGGTGGACAAAGTGACGTCGTATTTAGAGTCAAACCTGCTACTGAGGAGTTCCCAGCACGGCTTCCGAAGGCAACGGTCATGCCTGACGAACCTTGTGGAATTCTTCCACTTCGTTTTCAGTGAGCACGATCGGGACAAGGCGGTGGATGTGGTCTACCTAGACTTTCAGAAAGCCTTTGATAAGGTACCACACCGCCGCCTTCTCCGGAAAGTGCGAGCGCTTGGCATAGACGGAAAGGTAGCCGGCTGGATCGAGAACTGGCTAAGTGGCAGACGGCAACGGGTGGTGGTAAATGGACAGTCTTCTGAGTGGGTGCCCGTTACTAGCGGGGTGCCTCAAGGTTCTGTCCTGGGACCACTACTATTTATCATCTACGTCAACGACATGGACGGTGACATGGTTGCAAAGATTTCCAAATTTGCCGACGATACCAAGCTTGGTATGAACGTTGCAAAGGATGGAAATACTGCCCGCCTGCAGGAAGATCTTGGGAAGATTGGGGAGTGGTCGGACACGTGGCAAATGCCTTTTAACGTGGGAAAATGCAAAGTGATGCATATCGGCCACAGAAACCCCCAATCTCAGTATATCCTTAAGGGCACTGCTATTGAATCCACCGACACTGAGAAGGACTTGGGTGTAACAATCACTAGTGACCTCAAGTTCTCGAAACAGTGCATTGAGGCGGAGAAAAAGGCCCAAAGGATGCTAGGCTATATTAAGCGCCAGTTTGGTTATCGGAACCAGGAGATTGTACTGTGCCTGTACAACTCACTTGTCCGACCGCACCTGGAGTATGCCGTACAATTTTGGAGTCCTTCATTGCGAAAGGACATCGCGAGATTGGAACGCGTACAAGCCAGGGCAACCAAGCTGATTCCCTCTATCCGACATAAAAGTTATGAGGATAGACTAAGGGAGTTAGATCTGTTCTCACTGGAAACCCGTAGACTGCGTGGTCAGCTCATCGAAGTCTTCAAAATACTTCGAGGGTTCGACAATGTTGACTACCGGGATATTTTCACACTGAGTGAGAACAGAACGCGCAATCACGGCTTCAAACTTGAACTGAAGCGTTACAACCGCAATCTGTGTGGAAACTTTTTCACCTACAGTATCTGCGGTAAGTGGAACGCACTTCCAGTGGAAGTTGTCAACAGTGAATCTGTTGACCAGTTCAAGTCAAGACTAGCCAAGGTCTTGAAAAGTGGCCGTTTAGGGACGCAAAACAATTGAGCAGCCATGTGCCCGCTCAATTGCTAGTCCAAAGGTACCCTCTTTGAATGGACCGTAAGGTCTCCTAGGGTACTTACTTTCCTTGTTGCTCCTTGTTGCTTGTTGCTCTCTCTCTCTCTCTCTCTCTCTCTCTTCTCTCTCTCTCTCTCTCTCTCTCTCTCTCTCTCTCTCTCTCTCTCTCTCTCTCTCTCTCTGCCCGGCAAGGGTAATAAGGCACTGAGAAAGGAGGTGGAGAAGAGTCCCACTCCTGACTCTTCAGTAGTTGCCATTCTGGCTAGTGGCAACGACCTCTCAAAGAATGTAGAGGGAGAGGTGACGCCCCCTTGTCGCGGGAAGAGAGCTTGTGTGTACCTTTGACTTTTCGAGCTATGTCGGCGGGGGTACCTCTTCTGGGTACCCCTGGTAGGGCTTCCCTTGTCGATTTGGTCGAAAACGAGATTCCAGACTAAGTGCGTCATTCCTTCCTTTTTTTTACTCTATCCTTCTCTTTTTTTACTTTTATTCTATCTCTCCCACTTATACAAAAAGAAAAAAAACAAAAAAAAGCCTACTCCTATCATGTCCCTGTTTCTCTTTTCTTCCTCTATCTACATATAAGGACCTGGCAGCTACCTCATGCGTCAGAAGAGAGGCTTTGGAACCTCTATAAACAACGCCAATCGACGCTCACTGGTTGCGAGAGACTAGGACTAGAGGTGTCCTAGGCGTTGGGGCACGATGAATGGGATGAGGGTAGTGCCTCGTTAACCCCTTCCCTGGCGCGTAATTATTGACCGTTCCCAGTGCCCGTTGACGGGTGCCTCTGGTAGCATCGGCCTGAGGTGACGGCCCTTTGTTCCCAGGTTGGTTGCCAGGCCAATAAAAAGCCTTGGGTCGAGTCTCTTGGTGGGGCGGGATATCCATTGAACGCTGCTCCGAGATCCTGGCCGTTGTGAAGGGAACTAGTAGGAGTTTAGTAAGGGGCGTGCTTCGTTGTTGTTCACCTGGTGACAAATCGATGGCCCCTTCGGGGACCGTCTGTGCTGCTTGGTTGGGAGCCACGGCACGCCAAGGCTTGACGACTCGGTCGGACGAACAGCAGCACATGGAGCGTGCCTTCTGAAAGATCCGAAACGTCTCCGATCGATAGGCGGGAGCGACTCACGCGGGGAGAACTCACCAACCCCCTTTTTTCTATTGATTGGTCACAAAGTTTTGAAAGAGAGAAAGTGTTTAAAATGACAGGGAAAAAAGGTCCAGCTGCACTTAAATATACATGTGCGATATGCCAGAAGGATAAGTGGTGCGTGGACTTCCCGGAAGGATGTTTTTCGAAATGCCACCCGGGAAGTATATGCACTGATTGCATCCTTAAAGGAGAGATCCGAGAGGCAGTGGCATGCTGCAATGAACTTAAGGATCTCTTCACAGCCTCTGAAGAAAAATCTAGGGCGCTGGAAAATAAACTGCAGACCCTAGAAACGCAGCACGCGCTTCAGATTCGGCGTCTCGAGGAAAAGATCCTCGAGCTAGCCTCTAAACTAGAGGCCCAGTCGGCTCAAGCTCGAGACGAAAGTCCCACTGACTTGGGTGGTTCCGCCGATGTGACTCCAGCCCAAGGAGGTGAAACTGCATTGGCAGTCCCACTTCTGCCATGCGGAGCCAATGAGAAGAAGAAAAAGAAAAAGAAGAAAAAGGACCATAACGCAGCTCACCCCAGTGTAGAGGATTCGAGCGCTACTGGTGCGCATGGGAAAGTGGAAAGAGAAGAAGAGAAAAGAGAAACGGAAGAAGAGAAAACAAATGAAGAGAAGAAAAATAAGATGAGGAAGAAAAAAAAGAAAAATGCAGAGATACAAGAGGAAAGCGGCAAGTCGCTTCCGAGAGGAAAGAATAAGTCGCCTGCTGACAAATGTGCAAGAGTCACCCTTATTGGTGATTCTCAAGCACGGGGCTTGCAGTCCCTGCTAGCGGCCCGCCTTCGCACTAGTGTGAAGGTAAGCTGCCTGCCAGGATGTGGTAACCGCCACATCAGAGTAGAGGCTGAGAAATCACAGATTTCTGAGAGCTCAGTCGTTGCTCTGATGGTCAGTGGAAACGACCTGTACCTGAGAGGAGGTAGGGTAGGCCCTACAGATAAAATCCTCCACACGGTCATGGGTGCCGTGGACGACTGTGGGCTGAAAACTCGCAAGCGTGTGGTAGTCGGGATGCTCCCGAGGAGAGGTCCAACACGGACCGCTCACTCGATGAATGTGTCTCTAAACCGGCGCCTGGCAGATTTGTGTACGGCAGAGGGGGTCTTTTTTGTGGACCCGTACCGCACCTTTTATGGTAGAAATGATCTCTACCAAAGGGATGGGGTACATCTTTCCTTTAAAGGAAAAGCCTTTCTGTCGAACATGATCCAGAATGTCGTAGAGAGGACCGAAAGGAGTATCCGGCCCAGAGTGAGGGCGGACGTACGCCAGTACGCCCGTGTCACTCCAGGAACGACCTTCTCAGAGGTCGCAAAAAGGGGTGCCTCGCCAACAAAGAAGCCGGGAAACGGAAGAGCATAGGGAGTCCTACAGTCGGGGACTCCCTGAAAGTTCTTCTGTTCAATGCGAGGTCAATCAGGAACAAGTTTCCTGAGCTCCGTGGCCTCGTAGCGACGGAAGAACCCGAAATGGTAGCCATAACAGAATCGTGGATAAAAACGTCAAACCGAGACTTTGAAGGCGAATTCACGGTTCCTGGCTACCAACTCTTCCACAAAGATAGGCCAGACAGAGAGGGTGGCGGTGTAATGTTGTATGTCAAGGATACAATCAAATCTACGAACTCCAACATTATATCCGATCACGAGCTCCTAGGCGTTGACCTAGAGATAGGTCCTGTCAGATACAGGACCCTGGTGCTTTACAGACCCCCTTCCCAACCCGTTGAGAAGGACAGGGAACTGTACCAGCTGCTGGGTGAGCTTGTTCAAGGCAGAGTGTGCATCGTTATGGGCGACTTCAACAGACAAGTTGACTGGGAAACCAGAGCAGCCTGTGGCGATAGCGCGCTACTCCTGGAGTTCGCCAACAACGAGTTCCTCACTCAATGGGTCAGAGAACCGACGAGAGGAGACAATATCCTCGACTTGGTCTTCACCTCTGAGGATGATATCGTTGAGGATGTCTCTGTAGGCGAAGAGCTCGGTGGCAGTGATCACCAGCTAGTTAGATTTAGCGTCAAGATCCCGAAGGTAAGGTCTGTTGCCAGTCAATCAAGGAAACTTGACTTGAGAAGAGCAGACTTTGCACGCCTTCGTGCTGGGCTGACTGATGTAAGGCTAGCGGTATGCGAAGAGGTTGAGGATTCGTGGAACAATTTCAAAAATAAATTCATGAGTCTTCAATCAAGTTGCATCCCTCTAAGCAGCCTCCGTCGGTCTTCTGTTCAACCAAAGTGGTTTAATCGAGAAATCGGCCAACTGCTTAGGGAGAAGAGAAATGCGTACCGGCGATCGAAGATCTCGGGTGCCTTTGACGAGTACCGGAGGCTAGCCAGGAGAGTGAAGTCCAGCATAAGGGCGGCTAAGCGTACTGAGGAACTCCGAGTGGCGAGACTCTGCAAGGAGAATCCCAAGGAGTTCTTCGGCTATGTAAATAGCCGTAAACCAATCCATCGTAGGATTGGGCCCCTAGTGGACGAGGAGGGTGCATTAACTCAGTCAGATGCAGAAAATGCTAACCTTCTCAATGACTACTTCTCCTCAGTGTTTACTAAAGAGTGTGGTCCCATCCCCCAGCCCACGGATTCCTACTCGGGGGAAAAGCTGGAGGCAATGGACTTCACCGAAGGAGAAATAAAGAAAAAGATCGCTGACCTAAAGACGAATAAGTCCCCTGGACCGGACGGGTTTCTACCCAAGGTGTTGAAGGAAGTGTGCGATGAAGTATCACGACATCTGTGCGCTATCTTTAACATGTCAATCCGGACCAAATGCGTTCCTAGAGACTGGCGTGAGGCGGAGGTGACTCCGATCTTCAAGAAAGGATCCTCCAGCCATCCGTCAAACTACCGACCTATCAGTCTGACTTTGATAGTCGGTAAACTCATGGAAAGCATGATGGTGGAGAAAATAACGTCGTATTTAGAGTCAAACCTGCTACTGAGGAGTTCCCAGCACGTCTTCCGAAGGCAACGGTCATGCCTGACGAACCTTGTGGAATTCTTCCACTTCGTGTTCAGTGAGCACGATCGGGACAAGGCGGTGGATGTGGTTTACTTAGACTTTCAGAAAGCCTTTGATAAGGTACCACACCGCCGCCTTCTCCGGAAAGTGCGAGCGCTGGGCATAGACGGAAAAGTAGCCGGCTGGATCGAGAACTGGCTAAGTGGCAGACGGCAACGGGTGGTGGTGAATGGACAGGCTTCTGAGTGGGTGCCCGTTACTAGCGGAGTGCCTCAAGGTTCTGTCCTGGGACCACTACTATTCATCATCTACGTCAACGACATGGACGGTGACATGGTTGCCAAGATTTCCAAATTTGCCGACGATACCAAGCTTGGTATGAACGTTGCAAAGGATGGAAATACTGCCCGCCTGCAGGAAGACCTTGGGAAGATTGGGGAGTGGTCGGACACGTGGCAAATGCCGTTCAACGTGAACAAGTGCAAAGTAATGCATATCGGCCACAGAAATCCCCAATCTCATTATATCCTTAAGGGCACTGCTCTCGAATCGAGTGACACTGAGAAGGACTTGGGTGTTACTGTCACTAGCGACCTCAAGTTCTCGAAACAGTGCATCGAGGCAGAGAAGAAAGCCCAAAGGATGTTAGGCTACATAAAGCGCCAGTTTGGATACCGTAACAGGGAGATAGTACTTTGTCTGTACAACTCCCTAGTTCGGCCGCACCTGGAGTATGCCGTACAATTTTGGAGTCCTTCGTTTCGAAAGGACATCGCAAGGTTGGAACGCGTACAAGCCAGGGCAACCAAACTGATTCCCTCTATCCGACATAAAAGTTATGAGGATAGACTAAGGGAATTAGATCTGTTCTCGTTGGAAACCCGTAGACTGCGTGGTCAGCTCATCGAAGTTTTCAAAATACTTCGAGGGTTCGACAATGTTGACTACCGGGATATTTTCACACTGAGTGAGAACAGAACGCGCAATCACGGCTTCAAACTTGAACTGAAGCGTTACAACCGCAATCTGTGTGGAAACTTTTTCACCTACAGTATCTGCGGTAAGTGGAACGCACTTCCAGTGGAAGTTGTCAACAGTGAATCTGTTGACCAGTTCAAGTCAAGACTAGACAAAGTCTTGAAAAGTGGCCGTTTAGGGACGCAAAACAATTGAACAGCCATGTGCCCGCTCAATTGCTAGTCCCAAGGTACCCTCTTTGAATGGACCGTAAGGTCTCCTAGGGTACTTACTTTCCTTGTTAATATCTCTCTCTCTCTCTCTCTCCTAAAGGTACCCTCTTTGAATGGACCGTAAGGTCTCCTAGGGTTCTTACTTTCCTTGTTACTCCTTGTTACTCTCTCTCTCTCTCTCTCTCTCTCTCTCTCTCTCTCTCTCTCTCTCTCTCTCTCTCTCCATGATAAGGGTGGCGAAACGCGCCGAAGAAGTCCGTGTGGCGAGACTCTGCAAAGAGAGCCCCAAGGAATTCTTCGGATACGTAAACAGCCGTAAGCCGACACGTAGACGGATCGGTCCCTTGGTGAAAGAGGATGGTGAGCTAGAGCTCAGTGACGAAGCGAATGCGACCATCCTCAACAAGTACTTCTCGTCAGTTTTCACTGAGGAGAAGGACACCACCCCTGAGCCTCGCGACAAGTACGAAGGCTCAGAGCAATTGGAGAGATTTCACTTCGAAGAGACGACAGTGCGTTCAAAGATCGACGCTTTGAACCGCTACAAGTCGCCAGGGCCCGATGGCTTCTTACCACGGGTGCTGAAGGAAGTGCGAGATGAGGTCTCCCCACATCTCTGCTCGATCTTCAGGAAATCGCTCGAGACTGGATGCGTGCCAAAGGACTGGCGAGACGCGGAAGTCACCCCCATATTCAAAAAGGGTAACGCGAGCGAGCCATCTAACTACCGGCCGATCAGCCTGACGTCGGTAGTAGGAAAATTGATGGAAAGTATCCTGGTTGACGAAATAACGCAGCACGTCGAGTCCAACCACCTATTGAGGAATTCCCAACACGGGTTCCGGCGGCACAGGTCATGCCTAACGAACCTTTTGGAATTCTTCCACTTCGTGTTCAGCGAGCACGACCGGGAGAAGGCGGTGGATGTCATCTACCTCGACTTGAAGAAGGCCTTCGAAAAGGTGCCCCACCGCCGATTGCTGAAAAAGGTTCGAGCGCTAGGCATCGCCGGAGCTGTAGGTGACTGGATCGAAAACTGGCTGCATATTCGAAGGCAGCGAGTAGTGGTGAACGGGCAAAAGTCCGGTTGGCTACGGGTAACAAGCGGCGTTCCCCAAGGCTCCGTGCTGGGCCCCCTACTCTTCATCATCTATGTAAACGACATAGATGATGGCATAACTGCGAGGATTTCCAAATTTGCCGACGATACCAAACTAGGTATGAACGTGGCAGACGCGGAAAACGTCGAGAGACTCCAAGCTGACTTGAGGAAACTCGGGGAGTGGTCAGACAAATGGCAAATGCCGTTCAATGTCGAAAAGTGCAAGGTGATGCACATCGGCCACAGAAATCCCCAAGCCGTCTACAGCCTCAAAAACTCGGCGCTCGAGAGCACAGACATGGAAAAAGACTTGGGAGTCGTGATCACCAGCGACCTCAAGTTTTCCAAGCAGTGCATCGAGGCGGAGAAGAAAGCCCAGAGAATCTTGGGGTATATCAAGCGACAGTTTGGGTATCGGAACAGGGAAATCGTTCTCACTCTCTTTAATTCCCTGGTCCGACCTCACCTGGAGTACGCAGTCCAGTTTTGGAGTCCATCCCTTCGGAAGGACATCGCCCGACTGGAGCGAGTACAAGCCAGGGCGACCAAACTGATCCCCTCGATCAGGCACAAAAGTTACGAAGCCCGCCTAGAAGAACTAAACCTCTTCTCACTGGAAACCCGAAGACGGCGCGGTCAATTAATCGAGGTCTTCAAAATCCTCCGAGGTATTGACCACGTAGGCAACGGGGACATGTTCCAACTAAGCGAGGGCGTAACGAGAAACCACGGCTACAAAATTGAGCTGCCGCGTTATCACCGGGACAGATGCGGGAACTTCTTCAGTTACAGTATCTGCAACGAGTGGAACGCGCTTCCGCCAGAAGTCGTGAACAGCGACTCTGTGGAGCAGTTCAAAAGGCGCCTGGATAAAGTCCTGGTTCGCTGACAGGCTCACGAGTCCGTGACTCGTAACAAGTACCCTCTCGTATGGACCGTAAGGTCTTCTAGGGTACTTCTTTTCCTTGTGACTCCTTGTCTCTCTCTCTCTCTCTCTCTCTCTCTCTCTCTCTCTCTCTCTCTCTCTCTCTCTCTCTCTCTCTCTCTCTCTCTCCTAACGTGCAATTGCCTGACCAGCTCCCTGTGACCGTTCCTTAGTGTCAGTGGTTGCACCGACCCGAGGTGACGGGTCCTTGTTACCAGGTTGGCTGCCAGGCCAACTAAAAGCCCCGGGTAGAGTCTCTCAAAGCGAGCACGATATCCCTTGATGGCTCGCCAGAGATCCTGGCCGCTCCGACTTCAGTCATTAAGAGTTAGTAAGGTGCATGAAACTGTTGTCTCCCTGTGCATTCGCCTGGTTGGGAGCCACGGTGCCCAGGGCTCGACAGTCTAGTCGCTACTAGCTGGACGGCAACGCCAAAGCGGATTGCACTCCAAAAGTCCCAAAGCTGAAGGAAGGGTAGGCGGGAGCGACTCGCGCGAGGATAAATCACCACCCCCCAAAATTTTTTCAACAAGTGGTCTACAAGTGATAACAATAATGCCTGGCGCTCAAACACTAAAAAGCGAATGCCCAAAATGCGAAAGCACACGCTGGTGTATCGACTTCCCGGAAGGCAACTTCAGGGACATCGCTCCAACGAGCAGATGCCTCTTCTGCGTTCTGGAGGAGAAGCTCGAGCAGGCGGAGGAAAGGAGGAGGAAGGAGATCGCCCAGATGGAGGAGAGGTACAACGGGCAGATCGCCGACCTTAAGAGCCAAGTCGCCCTCCTAAAGAAGGCACTCGACCTCAAGCACTCGAGTGACGACTCGAGCGCTACGGCTGAGGAGAAGACCGCTGAGGGTAGTGGAGGGGACAATGATGGCAGCTACGCAGCCGCCGTCAAGAAACCCCCCAAAACTCCCATCACAGAAGATGAGAAAAAGGAGAGAAAGCGAAAGAAGCAAGAAAGGAAGAAGAATAGAAGGAAGCAGAAAAGGGAAGAAGAGAAGATTGAAAAGAAGAAAAAAGAAGAGAGCGAAGCTTTAAACACGAAAGAGAAGGAAAAGAGCACGAAGGCAGATGGCTGGAAGAAGGTGGAGAGGAAGAAGGAGAAAGCGTCCAAGAAACCGGAGGTCACTGTCTATGGTGACTCTCAGGCTCGAGGACTAGAACCGTTCCTGCGAGCACGGCTCCAAAAGAAAGTGGAGGTCAAGTGCCTGCCCGGCAAGGGTAATAAGGCACTGAGAAAGGAGGTGGAGAAGAGTCCCACTCCTGACTCTTCAGTAGTTGCCATTCTGGCTAGTGGCAACGACCTCTACTTCCGCAACGGGGTAGCAGGGGTGACAGAACCAATACTCCAGAACGTCATGGGGGCAGTCGACGACTGCGGACTAAAGACGAGGAGGAGGGTCGTTGTCGGGATCCTTCCACGGAGGAGCCCTAACCCCATTACATACCGTCGCAATGAGCTGGTAAACCAGAGGTTGAGAGACCTCTGTACAGCTGAAGGGGTCTTCTTCGCGGACCCTTTCCGGACGTTCTTTGGTAGGAACGACCTCTACCAAAGGGACGGAGCCCACCTGTCGATGAAGGGAAAAGCCATGCTGGCTAACCTCATCCAGGAGACGGTTAACCGCTGCGTCCGGTCTGTTCGGGAAAGGAGGACCGTTCCTGCCGCCAAGCCAAAGGCGGCGGGAAACGGTCGAACTTAGGGAGACCACCAGCCGGGAACTCCCTTAAGGTTCTTCTGTTCAACGCGAGGTCCATCCGGAACAAGTTTCTGGAATTAGTGGCCCTCGTAGCAACGGAAGAACCAGATCTGGTGGCCATCACGGAGTCGTGGATTCGAACCTCTGTTCGTGACTTTGAGGGCGAATTCGCAATCCCGGGCTACCAGATCTTCCACAAAGACCGGCTGGCGAAGGAGGGGGGCGGAGTGGTGGTGTACGTGAGAAGTGTATTCTCGGCAACGAGCAGCACCACCACCGCCCACCAAGAAGTCCTATGCGTGGACTTGGAGCTGGGTACCACCAAGTACAGGACTGTTACAGTTTATAGACCCCCATCCTCGACGGAGGATCAAGACAGGGACCTCTATAATCAACTGAATCAGTTAACTGAAGGCAGGGTGAGTATCGTCATGGGGGACTTCAACACTCACGTTGACTGGGCAACCAGAGAAACCCGCATCGACAACATACGGCTCCTTAACTTCGTAAATGAAGGATTCTTCACTCAATGGGTGAGAGAACCAACACGAGGTGCAAACATCCTCGACCTAGTTCTCACATCCGAGGATGACATCATTGAGGAAGTTAGTGTAGATGAGGAGCTAGGTGGCAGCGACCACCGCCTCATCAGGTTCTGCATTCGAGTCCCAGCTCGCGAAGCAGTAGCTCGTGCTGCAGCCAAGCTGAACTTCAGAAAGGCAAATTTCGCGGGACTTCGTGCTGGCGTGGCAGCGATAGAGGTGGAAGATAGTGACAACGTCGAGCAACCATGGAAGAATTTCAAAAACTCATTCATGGCCCTGCAGTCACGATTCATTCCATCAGAACGCGGCCGAGTCGGAGCTACTCAACCCAAGTGGTTCACCCCCGAAATCGGGAGAACCCTACGGAAGAGAAAAACCGCCTATCGCCAAGCGAAGAACACTGGAGAATTCGAGCACTACAAAAGTCTATGCCGAAGTGTCAAGTCCATGATAAGGGTGGCGAAACGCGCCGAAGAAGTCCGTGTGGCGAGACTCTGCAAAGAGAGCCCCAAGGAATTCTTCGGATACGTAAACAGCCGTAAGCCGACACGTAGACGGATCGGTCCCTTGGTGAAAGAGGATGGTGAGCTAGATCTCAGTGACGAAGCGAATGCGACCATCCTCAACAAGTACTTCTCGTCAGTTTTCACTGAGGAGAAGGACACCACCCCTGAGCCTCGTGACAAGTACGAAGGCTCAGAGCAATTGGAGAGATTTCACTTCGAAGAGACGACAGTGCGTTCAAAGATCGACGCTTTGAACCGCTACAAGTCGCCAG
Source organism: Ceratothoa steindachneri (assembly GCA_963969495.1). Classification (NCBI taxonomy): domain Eukaryota; kingdom Metazoa; phylum Arthropoda; class Malacostraca; order Isopoda; family Cymothoidae; genus Ceratothoa; species Ceratothoa steindachneri. The sequence continues at coordinate 132,658,055 of OZ018327.1, forward strand.
GGCCCGATGGCTTCTTACCACGGGTGCTGAAGGAAGTGCGAGATGAGGTCTCCCCACATCTCTGCTCGATCTTCAGGAAATCGCTCGAGACTGGATGCGTGCCAAAGGACTGGCGAGACGCGGAAGTCACCCCCATATTCAAAAAGGGTAACGCGAGCGAGCCATCTAACTACCGGCCGATCAGCCTGACGTCGGTAGTAGGAAAATTGATGGAAAGTATCCTGGTTGACAAAATAACGCAGCACGTCGAGTCCAACCACCTATTGAGGAATTCCCAACACGGGTTCCGGCGGCACAGGTCATGCCTAACGAACCTTTTGGAATTCTTCCACTTCGTGTTCAGCGAACACGACCGGGAGAAGGCGGTGGATGTCATCTACCTCGACTTGAAGAAGGCCTTCGAAAAGGTGCCCCACCGCCGATTGCTGAAAAAGGTTCGAGCGCTAGGCATCGCCGGAGCTGTAGGTGACTGGATCAAAAACTGGCTGCATAGTCGAAGGCAGCGAGTAGTGGTGAACGGGCAAAAGTCCGGTTGGCTACCGGTAACAAGCGGCGTTCCCCAAGGCTCCGTGCTGGGCCCCCTACTCTTCATCATCTATGTAAACGACATAGATGATGGCATAACTGCGAGGATTTCCAAATTTGCCGACGATACCAAACTAGGTATGAACGTGGCAGACGCGGAAAACGTCGAGAGACTCCAAGCCGACTTGAGGAAACTCGGGGGAGTGGTCAGACAAATGGCAAATGCCGTTCAATGTCGAAAAGTGCAAGGTGATGCACATCGGCCACAGAAATCCCCAAGCCGTCTACAGCCTCAAAAACTCGGCGCTCGAGAGCACAGACATGGAAAAAGACTTGGGAGTCGTGATCACCAGCGACCTCAAGTTTTCCAAGCAGTGCATCGAGGCTGAGAAGAAAGCCCAGAGAATCTTGGGGTATATCAAGCGACAGTTTGGGTATCGGAACAGGGAAATCGTTCTCACTCTCTTTAATTCCCTGGTCCGACCTCACCTGGAGTACGCAGTCCAGTTTTGGAGTCCATCCCTTCGGAAGGACATCGCCCGACTGGAGCGAGTACAAGCCAGGGCGACCAAACTGATCCCCTCGATCAGGCACAAAAGTTACGAAGCCCGCCTAGAAGAACTAAACCTCTTCTCACTGGAAACCCGAAGACGGCGCGGTCAATTAATCGAGGTCTTCAAAATCCTCCGAGGTATTGACCACGTAGGCAACGGGGACATGTTCCAACTAAGCGAGGGCGTAACGAGAAACCACGGCTACAAAATTGAGCTGCCGCGTTATCACCGGACAGATGCGGGAACTTCTTCAGTTACAGTATCTGCAACGAGTGGAACGCGCTTCCGCCAGAAGTCGTGAACAGCGACTCTGTGGAGCAGTTCAAAAGGCGCCTTGATAAAGTCCTGGTTCGCTGACAGGCTCACGAGTCCGTGACTCGTAACAAGTACCCCTCTCGTATGGACCGTAAAGGTCTTCTAGGGTACTTCTTTTCCTTGTGACTCCTTGTGACTCTCTTCTCTCTCTCTTCTCTCTCCTCTCTCTCTCTCTCTCTCTCTCTCTCTCTATGACGAGTAGATTGAATAGCAATATTAAATGAGTACTCCTCGGTATGGACTAACTTAGTCTTCTGAGGTACTATCTTTCTTGTAACACTCTCTCTCTCTCTCTCTCTCTCTCTCTCTCTCTCTCTCTCTCTCTCTCTCTCTCTCTCTCTCTCTCTCTCTCTCTCTCTCTCTCTCTCTCTCTCTCTCTCTCTCTCTCTCTCTCTCTCTCTCTCTCTCTCTCCCTCTCTCCCTCTCTCTCCCTCTCCCTCTCTCTCTCTCTCTCTCTCTCTCTCTCTCTCTCTCTCTCTCTCCTCTCTCTCTCTCTCTCTCTCTCTCTCTCTCTCTCTCTCTCTCTTCAAAGAATGTAGAGGGAGAGGTGACGCCCCCCTTGTCGCGGGAAGAGAGCTTGTGTGTACCTTTGACTTTTCGAGCTATGTCGGCGGAGGTACCTCTTCTGGGTACCCCTGGTAGGGCTTCCCCTTGTCGATTTGGTCGAAAACGAGATTCCAGACTAAGTGCGTCATTCCTTCCTTTTTTTTACTCTATCCTTCTCTTTTTTTACTTTTATTCTATCTCTCCCACTTATACAAAAAGAAAAAAAACAAAAAAATACCTACTCCTATCATGTCCCTGTTTCTCTTTTCTTCCTCTATCTACATATAAGGACCTGGCAGCTACCTCATGCGTCAGAAAGGAGGCTTTGGAACCTCTATAAACAACGCCAATCGACGCTCACTGGTTGCGAGGAGACTAGGACTAGGAGGTGTCCTAGGCGTTGGGGCACGATGAATGGGATGAGGGTTAGTGCCCCGTTAACCCCTTCCCTGGCGCGTAATTATTTGACCGTCCCAGTGCCCGTTGACGGGTGCCTCTGGTAGCATCGGTCCGAGGTGACGGCCCTTTGTTCCCAGGTTGGTTGCCAGGCCAATAAAAAGCCTTGGGTCGAGTCTCTTGGTGGGGCGGGATATCCATTGAACGCTGCTCCGAGATCATGGCCGTTGTGAAGGGAACTAGTAGGAGTTTAGTAAGGGGCGTGCTTCGTTGTTGTTCACCTGGTGACAAATCGATGGCCCCTTCCGGGGACCGTCTGTGCTGCTTGGTTGGGAGCCACGGCACGCCGAGGCTTGACGACTCGGTCGGACGAACAGCAGCACATGGAGCGTGCCTTCTGAAAGATCCGAAACGTCTCCGATCGATAGGCGGGAGCGACTCACGCGGGGAGAACTCACCAACCCCCTTTTTTTCTATTGATTGGTCACAAAGTTTGAAAGAGAGAAAGTGTTAAATGACAGGAAAAAAGGTCCAGCTGCACTTAAATATACATGTGCGATATGCCAGAAGGATAAGTGGTGCGTGGACTTCCCGGAAGGATGTTTTTCGAAATGCCACCCGGGAAGTATATGCACCGATTGCATCCTTAAAGGAGAGATCCGAGAGGCAGTGGCATGCTGCAATGAACTCAAGGATCTCTTCACAGCCTCTGAAGAAAAATCTAGGTCGCTGGAAAATAAACTGCAGACCCTAGAAACGCAGCACGCGCTTCAGATTCGGCGTCTCGAGGAAAAGATCCTAGAGCTAGCCTCTAAACTAGAGGCCCAGTCGGCTCAAGCTCGAGACGAAAGTCCCACTGACTTGGGTGGTTCCGCCGATGTGACTCCAGCCCAAGGAGGTGAAACTGCATTGGCAGTCCCACTTCTGCCATGCGGAGCCAATGAGAAGAAGAAAAAGAAAAAGAAGAAAAAGGACCATAATGCAGCTCACCCCAGTGTAGAGGATTCGAGCGCTACTGGTGCGCATGGGAAAGTGGAAAGAGAAGAAGAGAAAAGAGAAACGGAAGAAGAGAAAAGAGAAACGGAAGAAGAGAAAACAAATGAAGAGAAGAAAAATAAGATGAGGAAGAAAAAAAAGAAAAATGCAGAGATACAAGAGGAAAGCGGCAAGTCGCTTCCGAGAGGAAAGAATAAGTCGCCTGCTGACAAATGTGCAAGAGTCACCCTTATTGGTGATTCTCAAGCACGGGGCTTGCAGTCCCTGCTAGCGGCCCGCCTTCGCACTAGTGTGAAGGTAAGCTGCCTGCCAGGATGTGGTAACCACCACATCAGAGTAGAGGCTGAGAAATCACAGATTTCTGAGAGCTCAGTCGTTGCTCTGATGGTCAGTGGAAACGACCTGTACCTGAGAGGAGGTAGGGTAGGCCCTACAGATAAAATCCTCCACACGGTCATGGGTGCCGTGGACGACTGTGGGCTGAAAACCCGCAAGCGTGTGGTAGTCGGGATGCTCCCGAGGAGAGGTCCAACACGGACCGCTCACTCGATGAATGTGTCTCTAAACCGGCGCCTGGCAGATTTGTGTACGGCAGAGGGGGTCTTTTTTGTGGACCCGTACCGCACCTTTTATGGTAGAAATGATCTCTACCAAAGGGATGGGGTACATCTTTCCTTTAAAGGAAAGGCCTTTCTGTCGAACATGATCCAGAATGTCGTAGAGAGGACCGAAAGGAGTATCCGGCCCAGAGTGAGGGCGGACGTACGCCAGTACGCCCGTGTCACTCCAGGAACGACCTTCTCAGAGGTCGCAAAAAGGGGTGCCTCGCCAACAAAGAAGCCGGGAAACGGAAGAGCATAGGGAGTCCTACAGTCGGGGACTCCCTGAAAGTTCTTCTGTTCAATGCGAGGTCAATCAGGAACAAGTTTCCTGAGCTCCGTGGCCTCGTAGCGACGGAAGAACCCGAAATGGTAGCCATAACAGAATCGTGGATAAAAACGTCAAACCGAGACTTTGAAGGCGAATTCACGGTTCCTGGCTACCAACTCTTCCACAAAGATAGGCCAGACAGAGAGGGTGGCGGTGTAATGTTGTATGTCAAGGATACAATCAAATCTACGAACTCCAACATTATATCCGATCACGAGCTCCTAGGCGTTGACCTAGAGATAGGTCCTGTCAGATACAGGACCCTGGTGCTTTACAGACCCCCTTCCCAACCCGTTGAGAAGGACAGGGAACTGTACCAGCTGCTGGGTGAGCTTGTTCAAGGCAGAGTGTGCATCGTTATGGGCGACTTCAACAGACAAGTTGACTGGGAAACCAGAGCAGCCTGTGGCGATAGCGCGCTACTCCTGGAGTTCGCCAACAACGAGTTCCTCACTCAATGGGTCAGAGAACCGACGAGAGGAGACAATATCCTCGACTTGGTCTTCACCTCTCAGGATGATATCGTTGAGGATGTCTCTGTAGGCGAAGAGCTCGGTGGCAGTGATCACCAGCTAGTTAGATTTAGCGTCAAGATCCCGAAGGTAAGGTCTGTTGCCAGTCAATCAAGGAAACTTGACTTGAGAAGAGCAGACTTTGCACGCCTTCGTGCTGGGCTGACTGATGTAAGGCTAGCGGTATGCGAAGAGGTTGAGGATTCGTGGAACAATTTCAAAAATAAATTCATGAGTCTTCAATCAAGTTGCATCCCTCTAAAATGCCTCCGTCGGTCTTCTGTTCAACCAAAGTGGTTTAATCGAGAAATCGGCCAACTGCTTAGGGAGAAGAGAAATGCGTACCGGCGATCGAAGATCTCGGGTGCCTTTGACGAGTACCGGAGGCTAGCCAGGAGAGTGAAGTCCAGCATAAGGGCGGCTAAGCGTACTGAGGAACTCCGAGTGGCGAGACTCTGCAAGGAGAATCCCAAGGAGTTCTTCGGCTATGTAAATAGCCGTAAACCAATCCATCGTAGGATTGGGCCCCTAGTGGACGAGGAGGGTGCATTAACTCAGTCAGATGCAGAAAATGCTAACCTTCTCAATGACTACTTCTCCTCAGTGTTTACTAAAGAGTGTGGTCCCATCCCCCAGCCCACGGATTCCTACTCGGGGGAAAAGCTGGAGGCAATGGACTTCACCGAAGGAGAAATAAAGAAAAAGATCGCTGACCTAAAGACGAATAAGTCCCCTGGACCGGACGGGTTTCTACCCAAGGTGTTGAAGGAAGTGTGCGATGAAGTATCACGACATCTGTGCGCTATCTTTAACATGTCAATCCGGACCGGATGCGTTCCTAGAGACTGGCGTGAGGCGGAGGTGACTCCGATCTTCAAGAAAGGATCCTCCAGCCATCCGTCAAACTACCGACCTATCAGTCTGACTTCGATAGTCGGTAAACTCATGGAAAGCATGATGGTGGAGAAAATAACGTCGTATTTAGAGTCAAACCTGCTACTGAGGAGTTCCCAGCACGGCTTCCGAAGGCAACGGTCATGCCTGACGAACCTTGTGGAATTCTTCCACTTCGTGTTCAGTGAGCACGATCGGGACAAGGCGGTGGATGTGGTTTACTTAGACTTTCAGAAAGCCTTTGATAAGGTACCACACCGCCGCCTTCTCCGGAAAGTGCGAGCGCTGGGCATAGACGGAAAAGTAGCCGGCTGGATCGAGAACTGGCTAAGTGGCAGACGGCAACGGGTGGTGGTGAATGGACAGGCTTCTGAGTGGGTGCCCATTACTAGCGGAGTGCCTCAAGGTTCTGTCCTGGGACCACTACTATTCATCATCTACGTCAACGACATGGACGGTGACATGGTTGCGAAGATTTCCAAATTTGCCGACGATACCAAGCTTGGTATGAACGTTGCAAAGGATGGAAATACTGCCCGCCTGCAGGAAGACCTTGGGAAGATTGGGGAGTGGTCGGACACGTGGCAAATGCCGTTCAACGTGAACAAGTGCAAAGTAATGCATATCGGCCACAGAAATCCCCAATCTCATTATATCCTTAAGGGCACTGCTCTCGAATCGAGTGACACTGAGAAGGACTTGGGTGTTACTGTCACTAGCGACCTCAAGTTCTCGAAACAGTGCATTGAGGCAGAGAAAAAGGCCCAAAGGATG